>VBVR01005669.1:0-11537 GCA_011638315.1 Tetramorium parvispinum
ATTACTTTCTTTAATTTTTAATTAATTCTTAGAATTATTGATTGTGATTTTCTTGTAGTCAGTGGCATGTTTTAGATCATTTTTTCTATATTTGCAAAATTATGTATGTAATATTTTGAGATAATTGCAATAACTTAGGAGGAGTTACTTTTAAGAATAGGGTGTGATGTTGAACAACTATTACCCAAGTAGCAAGATAATGTCAAATAATATTTTAATGATATTAGAGACATCGTTAAAACATTATTATCAAGATGTCATTTAATATTGGCTTGCTATTTGGATATTTAGTCAACATCGGTTTGGTGACAGTGAACTCACTTTTAAACTGACAAAAGTAATGATCATTAATGTTAGAAGCGATAACATGTACTTAGATATTTATGAACAAATGGATAAGTCTTGTAATTAACACGTTTGAAAATTCTAAATTGATTCAAGGAAAAATATGATAATGAAAATAGTAAAGGAAATGTACAGAACAGGAAATGTACATATTGTCACAACGTCACATAGCTCTCACTGAATCAAATAAGAAAAATAATAACAAATCAAAATAAAAGTATGTATATAATATATATTTATATGATTACATACATACATATGTATGTATAATCGAATAGAAATATGTATTATATTTATATATATATATATATACACATATTTTTTTTAATTAGAACTAGACTATAACGTTGACGCGACCTGTATATTTCCATTATTATACAATATACATACACACACTTTTGTAACATCTTGCAATTTCTTAAAATTCCGTATTTTTAAATAGGTATATTCTAAATCTCCAAATTTTTCTATTTTTTAATTTTTTAATTTCTAATTTTTTTACATCGTAATAATATAAGTGAGCCTTTAGAGCTTCGTGTTATCTGGATATCATGTTCAAGGTCACGTTCATCCATTGCCACGCATTTACCACCTCATTCCCCAGTTACTCAACCCTATATCGAATTGCTTAAAGACGTCATTATTATGCACAACTCCCAGTGAAATAAACAAATTTAATTAGATATCCGATATTATAACACAGTAATTGCGTTACAATTGAATAGAATCAGGATGCGTATGTGATAAGGAGTTCCGTGACCGTCACTGTCATAGGCAATGTTGGGGCTTCAGTCTGAGCTTACCCAGAAGACGAAATTGAAGAACATCAGGAGGGTCTTCATGCAAGTTATCGAGCCTACGGACTCTATTTGCTTGCTCATCTTGAGATGTGTTGTCTTCCTTCCCTTTGACCCACTCGTGACAAAACTTACTCGATATAGGGTACGGGTTATTACGCACTACCAGGTCTCACCTGGGCAACGACAACGGAGTTCGCGCGATCGATTTGCGAGAGGATTTGCGAATACACTTACGTGTTGCGTGCGTGGCTCCTGCCCCTCTCTCAACTGGTGCATGCGCGCTACCCCGCGAGGATGCGATGGCGATGGTGGGAACTCCCCTTATCAGAACACTTCTCCATGTAATGGGAGCAAGTGCATCACGGATACCGCAAATGAATATGATGTCGTAAAGGCTCTCCTCCTCTGAGAGACGTTCCTCAGGAGTCTTCGTCGGATTGAAATATTGAATGCTATGGTGACAATCTCCTTTATTGGAACAACCGCTGATGGGCCAGCGAGTACATCACAAATGACATAAATATCCGATAAATGCTGTAAAAAAAGTTTAAAAAGGCTTGATGAGCATTATGATGTGATATTTGGAATTTTTTTGAAGATAATTCTCATGTATACTAAATTCAAACATAGCAGATGATATAAATAATATAGTGGTATGATAATTGAAGAAAACAAAGGCATGGTGTTTCACAGAAAGAATTCTCTTCCATTCTCTCCTTTTCTCTCTTTATTGATAGAATATAAATTTCTCTCACTCTCTAAATATATTTTTTATATTCCTTACATTTAAGATAAAAAAATAATCAGTAAATAATTGCAAACAAAGAGCTATTGTATTGTTAAATATACAAAGTGTTAATACATGGACGATTATTTAATTCTTTCAATTACAATATAATTTTACAAAAACAATTCCAGATAAAATTAAATCTTTTTCAACTAACAATAAAATGTAATAAAAAATTTTATAACATCTTTTAATAACAGTAGCGTTAACTTTTATGAATAAAACTACAGTATTTTAATTAAATACAATACAATTTTTTTAATCATTCATGTTTACATATTGTACACAAAATTAGAGATTATCATATTTACCGTCGTTATATTTTTACTTTACCAAGTTTCTTATCGACGATTGATAACAGCTACCCTTAACGTTTAACCCTTTTTATATCCAGTGGGATGTGAAATATATATTCTAGTACGTTTAAAAAATAAATTCTTTGAAAAATATTAAATCATTAAAATTAAATAGGATTTATTTAAGCTTCAATAAAAAATATAATAAATACAAAAAATAAAAAAATATTTTAAAATATAAAATAGTAATAACCCAAGTAGAAAATTATACACGAATCCCTCGATAAAATATGTGTGATTCATTGGTCAAAATGCTCGCGTGTTTATGCGCAAATTTTCCACTTGACGAGTTTTACTCTTATTGATCTTTCACAAAGTTGCTGGCAACGTCGAAGTTGTTGGTATAGTTCAAAAATATTTCCGGCCAAATGACATTGTTTTCGTCGACGATTGACGGATTGCCTCAGATTTTTGAATAATCATTCGATTTCTCGGAACGAGTGAAATCTATTCGTGTCCTTCGACGTGTCTTCTTGAGCTTCCTTGATCCTACTTAATCCTTTTATCTCCTATCCTATCTGTCAAATTGTCTAAAAATATCATGTTGTTTTCCGTCTGTCTTTCATCTCTTCTACGATTATCATCTTCATCAACCGAATGAGAGAGCCATTTGTCTCCTTCTCGGTTATCTGTCAGATTCAAGTTAAGTTTGGATAGATCCACGATTGGCCAGACATTTTGAATCGTTCTGTCCTCCTCCCGTTCAGCAGTATTTGAAATATTCTTAATCTCTTCCGAGGACACTTTATTAGAAACTGGATCGATGAATGAGTTAGCATCCCACTCAATCTGCTCCTCGCTGCTGACGGATGTACTGTCCTGATTTTGGTTTCTCTTGTCACTTCTAATATCACCGATAGTCTTGAAATAGATGCTATGATCGTATCGGTATGTTTCTAGGCAATTGCTATCCAGCCTATTGTTCGATTGGTAATTGAAGGTGCCGCAGCAGTTAATCTTGATCTCCTCCGGTCGCGATTTCCATCTGGGGCGTTTGAGAGGATGACATCGCGGGATTTCACCGGAGGATACGCTCCAGGATTCTTCCATCGTCTGCTGATTCTTGAACCACCTGATTGATTTTTATTTATATTAAAAACATCTCTAGACCAGAAAATAATGAATCATAGCAAAACGCACTCAAAATTTTCTTGTCTTCATTGAAAGAAAAATTCCATATTTTTAATAAGTTTATAATTACAAATTAACTTTCTACATCTCAAATATAATAATATAAAAAACCTAAATGAAGAGTTATCTCTCTTCATTCCTTTCTCTGAAATAAATTCATAAATTTTGTTTATCAATTTGATTATATAAAACTATCTTTTCTTAAATATACTGTTTAAGCCTTAGATGTTTTCAATAATAAACGTTTTCATTAATAAATATTTCTCTCTCTTTCTTACCTCTGTGATTGAAGACGATTGTAACCACGCGCAAAGGCTGCCCATCTTTCGATTCTCTGGAAAATGTATTCCGTCTCCTCGCTCCACCATTCCGACAGACCTTTCTGAACCATCGTCTCTCTGTTCTCCATATTCATTTTAATGTTACAAACGAAAATTTATGAGAATTGGAATGGCTCATGGATGCGCGAACGAACGCGGTTAGTAGTTCTATGAAAGTAATTCGGGTATACCGGGAGTCGATTTATAAGACTCGCAGGAAGCACCTCAAACGCGGAAGCCATTGATGATTGTGGCCGTGACCTCGTATGATGGTGCAACGTTTTCACGGCACTAATAACATCGCGAAAAATTAATGCACCACATCAATATAAATATAGCTTTGATAAAATAAATATTATTTTTTATTTATTATGACTTGAGTGAGTAATTGGTAGCAATATTTCAATATTTCAATTTGTAAGGATAAAAATAAAATACGAAAATTAATTATAACTGAAAATGCGATTATAACTGAATATAAGCGAAAAATTATAATAGAACTAAGTCAGTTAAATGAAAAAATAAAAAAAGTATTATCATCTATTTAAAAATTATTTTGTTGGAAGGTTCTTTTACTTATTTGTTCTAAATAATAATTTTGTTTAGGAAAAAGTTACAAAGATTTTTTTGTTAGTAGAGCTTCAAAAGAACAAATGTAATAAATAATAAAACCATATATTTCTCAACTTATTTTCAAAATCCTTTACCTATAGAATTAATTTTAATTGCAAGCTTAACTACGCTATATTTCATTAAAAAAAGTATATTAAAAAAAATATAATATATCCGTTTTAATTGTTTTAATTAAAAAAATAAAGAAAAATAATCCGAAATATCCTAGTCTGTAAATAAATATAATTTTAATACAATTTTTAAAAATTATATTTTAACGATCCTTTGTTGAAACAATAATTAAAACTCTTGTATTAAAGTATTTCGTCTTACGTAATATCTTGAGCATTTGCACTCATTCTTCTCGTCGCTTCTCATTCTATTCACCGGAGTGTATTTATTTTTTTAATCAGACAATCGAGAAAAGCAGCTCGTAAAAAGCAACGTAAAAATAACTCGCGGTCGACAGAGGGGTACGCTTGTTCGTGTCGCTACTTATCAGCGGGTGCTGCCCACACTACCTCTCATTGAAAAGGATTTTAACGTCTGATTTTTCTCGCGGGCGCCACAGAAAGGAAATAGAAAAGCCAGGACGTGACATCGGTAATGCATTTAGCCAGTGCCCTGCCAATCATCGGCGCGCAACATCGCGGAATATTGAGCGGAAGCGGCTCGTCGAGAGATGCAAGAAAATTGTTTATCAGTACTCGCGGCGGTACGTGAATTAAAATTCAACGCCTTCCCCCGCACGTTTTCACCCCCGTGCGATTTTTCCAGCTCCAGGAGGGGGAAGGATGAACGAAGTTGGCTGCGGCTATAAAGAGCCACCGCTGCGCTTATCGCACATTCCAACGGCCGGTTTCCTCGACATCCGGTACACGCAGGTAAGCGGATATAGGATGTTTCGAAAATTCTTCGGAAGTATCACGCTAAACGTCTCTGCAGCTACGACTTCTTGCAGTTTATATTCACGAGTTCGAGTTATTTTCCATTATACTTCTCGTATGTACGATCTTTGTTATAATTAGTTATGTTTTGATCATTAACACTTATATTAATGAATCTTTCTCTCTTGCTCGTGCGTATTTGTTATTTTCTGTTATCAAAAGAGATATAATTGTGTCAAGTCAAACAGCAAGATTGTGTAAAATATTTATATAATTTTTAATAAAATTTCGGGTTTTTTAATACTTTCAATAACACTGATATATATTATAAAATGTGCTTCAGTTTACTATGAATTTAATTCGATAAATTTCATAGTAAATAAAGAACACATCATTATACAACTATCATTGCTGTTTAAAAAAAAAAAGAATATATTTAGCGACAATCTATGTCTGTTTGATAAAGATTTGTTATAAAAAACGAAAAATTGATATGATTACAGACATGAATCTCACTCTTACGCTGTCCTGCATGATCGCAGTCATGTGGTTGTTCTGCGGAAGATGTAAAGCAGCCCCTGGATTAATCACGGGCGTCCATCGCAATTTAGGAAAGCATCCACATATCCGCGGGTAATTGCTGTGCTATGTATAAGCGAATATGCGTGTAAGATAAAGCTGGAGAATTGAAGGATAAAAAAGATATAGATGAGATGGGAGCGTTGATGTAATTCAGCGCAGCGTTGAGGAAAACTGAAAAATTAAGTGATACACTGGAGGTTTCGCATGCTTTGCCGTAGATACGCCGTGGAAGGCCTCATGAAGGACCTTGTGGAAGATCTCGTCGGCGAAGATGAGGATAACTTACGGCTCAGCAAGCGCCAGCAGCTGGACGATTACGGTCACATGAGATTCGGCAAGCGGTCCAACGGCGACGACGATGAGTACGGGCATTCGCGATTCGGCAGAAATACCGAGTAAAACGCCGGGTTCCTCTGCATCGTAGATCGTGATCGTTCACACTCGTGCTAGATGTAGATAGAATATATTTTACATTGCAGCTCTATTACGATCGTGTCTCGTTATTCTCTACCTTCTCCAGTTTCTTCATATTCGATCTTCATGCCGCGCGAATTAATCTGCGCTTTCCAAAAGTACGCTGGAAGTCTAATTATCGGATTTAGTTTTAGTGGCTATATTTTCTTAAGATATTACAATAACATTTTTATTTATATACGAAAATAGAACTTTATAAACGACTTTGAAAAAAATCAAACAAATGTTATGAAAAAACATTCTGACAAATTATAACATCTTTTGTTTGTTAAAATATATTGGAACTGAGACACGATAAAATGCGAAAATAAAATCAACTCCTACTCGCCAAAGAAAATGTTCTGTTAGTTCTTACATATCTTACTTTTACGAATAAAGAGAAAATAATTGCGTTCATTTTACATATTTTTCTTATTATCCCCAATTTGTTCAAAGTATTCCAACTTAGATTCATCTAATACTTAAAATAATTTCATAATAAGCAATTTCTCCATTTACTTTAGTGCTTGCATAAATCTATTTCATAAAGCAAACATTATATATATATACATATATATAATTATTAACAATTGAATTATGTATATATATATATATGATGTTTCAATTGTTAATAGAATTTCGCTAATGTAATTATGTGTATGTATAAGATTTTTCAATTGTTAATAGAATTTTGCTAATGTTTATTGTTTATTAAAATATCATACAATTTCCCTCTTTGCATTTTTAATTCTGCAATTCTTTGATGACGCTCCATATTATCATCTAAAAACGTGTGATACCCACAACGATTTTCCAAATCTTCAACATTGTACCCAATAGTGCGTCGATTTAATAACCATGGCTCTGGTAACGGTGGCGATGGTGGTGATTTCGGTTTCGGAGGATAAGGCGACCGATAATCAATGCTCGTGGTAGTGCGATAATTCATCTGACAAATGACCATAGGATCCAGAAGGATATCTTTTAATTTTAATACCTCTTCTTCATAATCCTTCCTAACAAACATTGACTTATCATCTTGAATGTATCAAAACATCGAGAAATTTGTGTATTAAGTACCAAAAAATATAATCTTATACTTCTTTCAAAATATATATGTTTTGTATTAAGTGTGCAAAATTTTTTAAACAAATTTTTATAATCTTTTTGATTCCGATACAAATCTTATTTTTACGGAATTTTATTTATACATATAATTTGCCTGTAATATTTTTGGAATGTAAATGTAAGAGATACGTACTCCGCCGAAGCGAGCGACTGCATTGTGAGTAAACTACGTCGTGGATAAGTAACCGATTTGTACTCGTCTTTCAGATTAATCTGCGACAACATGGCCTGTGTCTCCGAAACTCCAGTGACCTCGTCCTCCGGACCGATTCGCCGATACGAGGATTTGTGTAAATTTCCGCTCGGTGGAAAGATGTCCGCATTGTCTCTAGGCTCCGATAAGAGTTTCATTTGCCTGTTATTTAAATTAAGCGAAATCGTTGAGAAACAAATGAGATTAGTTTAGATACATCAGTTTTATATTATCGAACTGAATTCAACTTACTAATAGTATTTTGTACTTACTAATACAATAGAATTTATTTTACTTTTATTCGTCGAAACAATTATCACTTTATTCTTAACTAAATAACAAGAGTCTAAATGTACATTTACTCTTTTATTTCTTCTGGCAACAATAAAGATTTATCTTGATGCAAAATTATATCTTTTAGATAATAATTATCACGCTAATTAATTTGATTAAAATATTACACGATTTCTTGCACTCTATATCAAATAATGATATATAATACTAAAACTTCCTGGTGCGAGAGGGTGAAATAAAACGTTGCTATGAGTAACAATAGTATTGTTTTCTCCAGGGTAACTACTCCCCCACATTTCCTTATATAAAGGCGTGTGTGATGCGTATATACAATTCTATCGCGTTTTATATATAGCATGTATGCAAATAGCACATATATCATTATTTAAACAATGTAAAATAAAAGTGTTGAAAGAGAAAGTTTCTCATAAAAATGTTCTGTTACAGAATAAACAAGTAGTAAGAATTAAGAAAATTAAATAAAAAATTAAAGAAACTTACAAAGAAAAGAAATGTATAAAAAAATCAAAATCTTTCTAAAATGTATTTAAGTATTATTTATAATAACATTTACATGGTGTAAGGAGAATCACTTTATCTTTTAACAATTAAATCTTAAATGAAATTTTTAACTAAATAAAATATATCACGTGAATAGAATAAAAGCACAAAATATTAAGCATATATTGTTTTAATTAAGTATCAAGTATCAATAAACGTTTTTAATTATTGAACATTTATTACATTATCAATTTATTCCATTATTATTCTAAGTAAAAATAGATTGCAATACCAACCAATCGTGGATTTTGACTTTATCACTATATATAGTTGGAACATGAAAAACAATATTTTCCTCTTCATCATTACAAGATGTGATGGACTGTAATAAAAAAAGAAATATTTATAGGAAAACTGTATCAAAAATAAATAACTAATTATCCAATTTCTGATAACTGCTATACATATATGTGCATTTACAATTTAAAAAAATTTTTTTTGGGCTATTTAACATGCCACTAGCCTACACCAGGGGCTTTTTGTAACTATCGGACACAATGCACTAACGCTTTCTCTACCAGTTTGTTTTAATTACCTTCCCTAGCACCACTAATCTAGCGTGTACGTACAAGTGTGTGTGAGTAACTGTTTGTGTATGCCTGCAGTGTAGTGAGCTCAGATCCGTGGGTACGCTAGGCCCAAATGACTGTGCAGATCAGCAGCCACTCTTGCGGTGTTAAAAATAAAAAATATTTTTCTATAACCTTGTTATTATACTTGTTTAAATTTATTTAAACGTTTAATAAAAGTTTACAATAATAATATGAAATAAGTCAGATATTTAAAAAAATATATGGTGTGATAAAATCGTAAGATAATTGATTTTACTTTTCCTCAAACATTACGTTACATTCTACAAAAAAATATAATTTTTTTTTATATCTAAACATGCGTGTATAAATCGATGTAGCCTTACGTTTATTTTCTTTTTCCTCAGCATTTTGTATTTCGTGCGAACGTATTTTCTTGGCAATTAAATTAGAAAGAGTTTATTAGTCGGTTCTCATTAAATAACTTCTTCATTAAATATTTATAAAAGTAGCATAATAGCTCAACCTTTCTATTTTACGTCATTTTACACTATCATGAATATAGTATATGTATAAAGTCGACCATGGTGCTGTGCAATTGTAGATTATCATTTTGTTTATCTCGATAATCCTTCGTCCTTCCGAGCGTTGAATAATATTGCTCGGGGACGCCCTGTATATACCCGTAATATTTCACTGGATAAACTCCTCATTAATCCACTTTTATTTCTTCTTTTCCTTCGTTTGTAACTTTCTGAATTTTTACGTTATAAAATTTTAACAGTTTGGTGGTTCCAATTTGCGCGAGTTAACCTAAAAAGATTAAAAAGAAACTCGCATCGTTTGGAAATAAAACTCAATAAAACCATGATGCCTCCGGGCCATTTATATATCAATTTACGCGTTTTTACGTTTTCTCTCTCTCTCTTTTTTTTTTTACTGAGCCAGGACTATTTTTCGATCGTCGGACAATCACGGCGCCGAGCCAATGAACGTTCCCGCCGCAGCCCAGCGTTGCAGGTCGGCGATTGGCGGGCGGGCGGGCCAATGGCGTGCCACGCGGCTCCGCTCGCGCTCGGCTGTGTGCTAGCAGAAAGGATTTCAATATCGACGCGTACTCCGGCGTACTCGACGCTTTCGCGGTCTCCTCACGTACCGTAGTGTCGCATAGTGCGTGATAGTGCGCGAGACGGCGAGTGGCGTTTGTCCGCGACGTGAGATCGCCCTCCACGGCTAGAGAGAGGCAGGGCTGCCCCGACGACGACGTTTCGCCGACGAGGAAACGATGTCGGACGCTGTAGCGGACGAGCGGTAACTATCGGCCGACGGTTGTCGATGATTGACGCAAGCCGACCTGAGAACTCGCGACGGTCCCCTGGAACTCGCGACGTTACACCTCGATCGTGTCCTCGCCGCTTTCGGCCTTCCTGAAAAAATTATTCTCGGACCCGCCGATCGCCGTATCGATTTCTTCTCATTTTTTTTTCCTTTGGTGCACGTCCAATAAGAATCGGACGATTTCGTTTACTCGTCTCGCTCTGCGACATATGTTTGCATAAACTCACTGTTAATATGATTGTTCTATTTTTATTGTCATTCTTTCATCGTAATTATTTCGATAATGGTTATTTGCACGTGAATAATATTGTAAAGGGCAGATTTAAATATTGGGCGTAAGAGAGAAAAAGGTGGAAATGTCTGTCGATTTTTTTTATTGATCTAAAAGAGTGTTATTGGATGTATGTGCTTTTACAAATTCAAAGTGGTATGATGATTAATTTCTTCTAGAACCTTTATATATATTCTCTGAGAGTAGGTTTGTTTTAATCAATCGGTGGAGTTATTCTAAATTAAGGCTGTATTCAAATATGATGAATTCAATTGTTTTGATATTTACGATGATTTTTGCAGAGTGACTGATGAGATCGAAGCACTGAAAGCAATTCTTTTGGATAACGAGCTCAACATCAAGGAAAATGATAGGTATACATATTTTTATAAAATATTTCAGAATTCATATACATGGAATGCATAATACGATTCTCTATATTAAAAGAAGCAAGAAAATATTGTTCTATTGCAATTCTGCATAAATAATTACTTCTGACAGAATCCAGAGAAAATCTTATTCTAGGTATATGAATTTTTAATCTTTATACATATTGCGTATTTTTATTCGTCTGATAATTTTGCTAAAATATAAATATATATAATTAAGATATAGTAATTAAGTAACAATTATTATGTACATATTAGATTTTTCATAAGATTGTAAGGAATTTCTATCCATTAATAATACATCTTTTTAATTATCTTTTCCAATGTAATCATTTATACAGAGAGAAAAATATATAAATTTTTATATAATTTAACTAAACATACGATTTTTGTATATTATTATTATATATTATTTGTTATGTTGTATTCATGTATATTTTAATATAATTTAATATAAAATATTAATATTTTATAATTTTTCATCCTTTAATATGTTTATGTTTTGTAATGAAATGTAATTAAAAAATTCAATTTGAATAAAAATATAGCAATTAATATAT
>VBVR01005670.1:0-11535 GCA_011638315.1 Tetramorium parvispinum
GTGACTGTTACGTGACCTTCAAACAGCTATTCAAGGTCAAACCAATGGTACCATCTTATGGCCCCCTCAAAACCAAATAATTTTTGTCTGAAACATTTTTGTCTGCTGGGCTCAATTTTCGAGATATTTTACTGTCCAAGTTAAAATGGGACACCCTGTATATATACACTCCTCAAAAAAATTAAGGGGACACTCGAAACTTACTCAAAAAGTAGGCAAATTCAAACAGTTGTAACTTTGTTAAAAGTTATCGGAATGCAAATAAAAAAAACGCATTTTAAAGCTTGAAATCTCTACTTTTGAACGAGCTATATGATTTTTACGTTTCTATTATTTTTGTAATTTTTACACACCGAGAACGACAAGCTGGACAAAATGAAAAATTTTCTTGTCACTTTAAGACGTGTCACGATTGCTTCTTCCGATTTTTAACAATTAATTACTCGATAACTATTGCGAATTTTATAAAATGGTACATGACTTTTCTTCTCGGTTTGACCCGCTCTACCACCAACTTTCGTGTGGGTCATTTTGTTTCTGACATCCTGTATATATAATATACAATATATAAATATATTTAAAACAAGCAAAATTTGATAAATGCTTAGTTTAATTCACTCATTTTAAATATCGTTACAAATACATTTAATCAATATGTTTTTGTGTAAAAGAAAAACAAGAAAAAAGTATTGCTTTGTCCCCCAAAGCCGGATATTAATTGTTAAAGTTGACGATGTGACGTGTTATGAAACTTGTCATATCGTCGAATTGCAATGACACGCCGATGCTCTGCGATCACATGCATTTAGTGCTTTCAGGAAGACGCTATTAGCGCTATCAGTATCAGTTTATCTTCATTGCTCACTAAAAATAAAACAAAGACTGATACTGATAGTGCTGATAGCGCTAATAAAGTCCCCCCAAACGTATCTATCGGCTGTGTTCCGATATTCACTGCCAGTGTTGCAATCTATAGTTTATGCCATGTACATTATAGGTGCATGCATTATTGATGCATATACATTTTAGGCTGCGATCGACTTAACGCTACAAATGCTTCAAAGCATTTTTTCCTTTTTTCTTTCAATAAAGATAGAAGGAGAAAAAAAACCGCTACGAAGTATTTGTAGTATCAAGTCGACCATAGCCTTAGTTACTTGGCACTAAGAGAAAGCTCGAAATTAAAATTCAACGAAATATAATTGTTAAGGCTTCTGGGCCCTCGCTGACCATATTGAAATCCTGATATCAGAAGCGAGAAATTACACGTTGAAAATCTTTGTAATTACTGTCAAATAAAAAGATATTTGAGTGGAGACACACTGTAGATTGCTGTGGCATACGTGTAAAATATACAGGAAACTAAGATTACCAAGGAATACACAACATAAATGATACAGTATCTATCTCTTTCCAGAGTTGTCAAATCACGTGTGTGTTCATGTGTTGTGTATGTGATTACGCTCTGTATCATATTCATTTTATGTATAGCGTTTTTAAGAAGTGTCCTCTATATTTTACAAGTGTGCTAAATGGTGTATTTTCATCCAAATATCTTTTTATTTGACAGTAATTTGCAAAACCATTTTCATGTAACTGACATCACGTTTCAAGATGGCTGCGCTCAGTACCCAGGAGCTTTAAACACGAAAAGAATCCGCGAAACAGACTGGTATGGGCGCAGGTGGAGAGGAGGAGAGTCAGGGAGAGGGACATAGCCCTTCATGAAGCTTTATCTATTGTATAGACATATAGGGTGTGTTCGGAGAACGCGCTATTAGCGCTAACATGTTACTCTATCTTTTTCACTAGATATACAACACTCATTAGATATACAACAAGGATAGAATAATGCGTTAACGCTGATAACACATTCCCCGAACGTACCTATTACAAACGTACTAAACGAACTAAAAATACTGAAAAGATTCGCAAGACCCCTACGCAAGGTAGAATGCTTTATTTGTAATTCATGAAACGTCCTACTTTGTAAAGTAGTCTTGATAATCTTTTCGGTATCTACTATTTTTAATATATTGTAGATTTTTTGTTGTAAATTATTGTAGATTTATTTGTAAAGCATGAAGTTCTAATATTTTCCATATTTTTGTTAAGATTTATTAAGTAATTTAAAAAACTATTATATTAAAACATTAATCTGTGTAAAAAAAAGAAATATATATAGAGTGTCCGGTATGAAAGTTCATATCTAGAAACTGGAGGTAGAGTAGGTCAAACTGAGAAGAAAAGTCCCATACCATTTTATAAAATTCGCTAGTTATAGAGTAATTAATAATTAATAGTTATAGAGTAGTAGACTAGTTATAGAGTAATTAATTAAAATGTCTGAGCGAATCAGCGTGTAGAAAGTGATAGGTAGGATTCAGTAGGCATATAAAATGGCTTATTTGTTGGTATCTTCTAATAGTGAGCTTTAGTATGTAATAGCACAAGATAGAGCGACACGCGACGTATGACACTGCGCTGGAAAAATATTGTCACGCAAGGAGCGGCGAGTGGCAAGCAACGCTGACAATCTTTTTACATGTTTACTGAGTCCTACCTCTTGCTTTCTACGCATTGATTTGCTCAGACATTTTAATTAATTAGTTTATAACTAGTATGAATTTTACAAAATGCTTTACGACTTTTCTTCTCAGTTTGACCCACTCTACCTCCAGTTTCCAGTTGTGAACTTTCATACCGGACACCTTGTGTATGTATATATCGTGTTTCATTTTAATTGCTCCACACAAATATCTTGAAAAATATGAAAATCTGGAAAATGTGAAAAAATGTTTTAGACAAAAGTTATATAGTTTCGAGGGAGACATAAGTGTCATTGGTTTTACTTTGGGTAGTTGTTTGAAGGTCACGTAAAGGTCACCTTCAATTTCTCAAATGGAACTTCCTACTTTTTATTGCATATTCTTGTAGCTTATCTCGAGACCTTTCCAAAACACTATAATTGAGTATATTTTCATTAAATATTTTTCGAGATATTTTAAATTTCGTCATGACACTTTTTAATATAAAATATGAAATATCTCATAAAATATTCACTTTTCGATGATTTTACCTTAATACTTTTAGATGTAGAATAATAAAAGAAGTTACGCGAATGATCATATATGATAGGATCCTGAATTCAATCCCGACCTTATCCCACGTGTTTTCCCATTAAGGGAATGAGAGTTTAAACTCTGTAAATTAAAGAGTTGTGAAAAGTAAAAAACTTTAAAATAAAGAGTTGAATATTATCGGTTATAAAGAAGTGAAGACTGAAACGATAAAAGAAATTATGATATCTTATCAGTTATAATGAAGATAATAAATGCGTAATAATATAATAAGTGAACACATAAATTAAAACAAAAATTAACAACTAATATCTTGCAGGACAGAGCGATACTTTTTTCTTACTTAATCTTTTTTACACAAAAATACATCAATTGAGTGTATTTTTAACAATATTTAAGATGAGTGAGTTAAACTAAACATTTACCCAAAGTTCATATACAAATTAGATAGTGTATAAATATGTATTAATAAAAATGTTTATAAATAAATTCTAAAATTTAGGAAAATTATTCAATATACCTTCAGAACAGAAAGAAGAATGTTCTTTTTATTTAACAAAATAAATAAGAGAACACTATTTTAAAAATTTCAAAAATTTTATAATTTTAAGTTTTTTTATCACTTTGTTTATTTTTAAACTATTTACAAAAACATACATACAAAATGTTTCATTATAATCTTTTCATGTAATTATATCCCGAACTATTTACTGTTCGAAAAAAATCTATTCCGAAGAGGACATTTTGTTATGGATATAAGTCTTGTCTGGATGGCTCTAAAACTTCAAGGTGATCTTAATTTTTTTAAATAAAACTATGTATTTTTATTTAGCTAGGCATATAGCCCGAGCCAAATTTCATTAACCTATGATTTTCGTGCTAATTTTCTAAGATTATTCAAGATTATAGATTTATGGATTCTTAACCCGATCACTTAAACGCTTTTTTTGCACCGCTTAACTGAAAAGGGAGGTATAATTGACCCTGCGCTTTAAAAATATAGTAAATATCGTTCAGCAAATCTGAAAAAATTCATGCATTATGCTTAAACCTTATACTTTATGATAAAATTATAAAATATATTTATAAAATTTATATAAATAAATTTTAGTAATAAGTAAACAAACTCTTGAAAAAAATCACTTTTTCTTTAAAAATTCGTAACTTCGTGAAAAAACAATAAAATTTAATGAGCCAAAGCTTAAATTAAAGCTTAAGGATACACTTTTCAAGAAAAAAATATTGCAATGTAATTTAACAAATTTAAAATCTTAATTTTTCAACTTGGAAATATGATTTTTTCAAGGTGTCATCGTAAGCGTTTTTAGGAAATAAATACATATTTTTTAATTAAAAAATGGTTTTTAATGAAAATAACGTATCATTTACACATATTTGTATGAAAAAGATACAATAATTGATTATGACAAAAATAATTGATGTCATCTCAAGGACGGAGTGCTCGTGCTACTTCCTCTGCACAGCGTTGTGCCATTTTCTGATAAAAGTAATAGTAATATGAAGTTATATGTTTCCATGTACTACTATAAGTACAAAAACATGAAAATTATAGAACTTACCTCAGCTCGAAAATTCACATAGTGCAACCTTTAACTGAAAAGGGGGGGAGGGTCAATTCGACTCAACTTCAACTTTTACTTTCCACCAAGGCGAACTAAAGTCGACTGGCAATTCGTAACTTTGCCTAAGGACTCTCCCTTACAGTACAATTTTTTAGGGAGGAGATAGAACCTGCTTCCTCCCTTGGTTTCAAAATAGCTAACGGTTGAAATTTTAGCTTGGGTTAGATTGACCCTTCTTTTCAGGAATCGGGTTAATAATGATAATAAATTTTCTTTCAAATGAACTTTGAAATCTTCAGGAAAAAATTTTACTTACTATCAGAGTACGGATGTGGTTCTAGCATGATGCAGCTTTTGCTCATAAGGATCACAAGGTTTGTTAAACGCTAAATATGTTTCTTGGTTATTGGATGGGAAGAGGAAGTAGGATACCTTTTCTATCAAATTCCCTAAATTTGAGTTCTAAATTTTTTCTTACGGAACTTTATAAAAGATAAAGTTTATCAACTCTAAATGGAACATCTTTCTGAAGATTTTGAAGTTTATTTGAAAGAAAATCGTTACCAAAAGACAAGATCATGTAAATGATCTTGAATTTTCTCAGAAAACCAACATAGGTCAACGAATTCGTCTTGGAATAGACTATACACGCAACTAAACGAAAATATATAATTCCATTAAAAAAGAAATAAAGATCACATTAAAATCTTGGAGACAATTCTACCTAGACAGGACTTGTGTCTACAACAAGAACCCAGCAAACACACAAACAGTCGTATTGATGTTATATAACTGCAATAGAAATGATTATAACAGATAACATTGCATGAAAGTTACATATATATTATTGCAATGTTGCTATATCCAGTTGCTTATAAACCTACTCATGAATATAACACGTAATATAATATGTTATATTGTAGTTATAGTATATGAGCATCAATTTTTGTTATATAATTGCAAAATAACTGTATAGTACATACATACAGGGTGTTCCACACCTGACTACCACCCGTTAATTGCAGATTCATGAGATCATTTTGAGACGAAAATTCTAATACCAAAATGCCGAGGCTATAATAGTTTTTAAATGAAGTGTTTAAAGTTAGTCAATCCATTTGTCAGAAGTTCGCGCGCTCAATCATGTGATCAGTGATTACGTAGAGTGATACATTTTATAAAAGACGGAGAACTTATGTATGCGTATGTGTACAAGAATGTACATATCATGTGTTCGCATGTGTTGCTTGCAGTGAACGCTCTATGTAATCACCCGCATCAGATGGTGAGTTGTGCCGCCTTTACCTACCTTCTGTACTCGTTCCATAATTTGCTAACTCTTTCTTTTTTTTCTTTAATTTAAAAATTTCTACCTTTAATTTAAAAATTAAGCTTCGGATAAAATTTTCGTAAAGGAAAAATCGTCTCGAAATAAATTCAAGAATACGTATTTGCAAGGACGCAGGGTTGTTTTGAATCATGCGGTATATACATATACACAATATTTCAATGGAAGGATTGTCAGTAAATTACAGTTATCAGTAACAATCCATTGATCACAAAGTTTATAGGAATGGCACTTCTATACATATAGATAGAAGTGTATAAAAAACGTTTTGTAGTACCATGTTTACCATCCTTATACATATATGTATCATATTTTTATGTACGAGAAAGAGACGCCATCTACCATCAATTTGACAAATCTCAGCATATAAAAATATTAAATAACATTAATATAACATTGTACTTGTTATATAACGTGTTTAAGTTATATCGCTGTTATACTGATATAACCAGTGAATAACATGGCAATATAACTACTATCCAACTTACAATTTGCTTAGGAATAGTTAGCAATAGGGAAACAATTATCTGTGGAGTGAGGTTGTCAAATCCAGGACCTACTGTGTCCTCAAGTGCGCTCCAATTGCAACCAAAAACTGAATACTACATCCTAATATAAAATCGGATGCAATACCAGAGCAGAAGTGTCATTAACAGTGAAACAACAGATTGATCACAATTCAGCAGCATGTTTGTCAATTGCGTCAAATATCCAGCAGATCTATGCGCAAAATCTACGATAGATTGGCAACAAACGCAGAGCAAATATGTTCGCATAAACGACAGCAGACTGCTCACAAATGAAGCAGATCTGTCTACAGAAATAATTGCAGATTGGCGACAGATCTGCTGAATTCACTTATATTTTATATATTATATTTGATTATGTATTATATTTGATATGTATTGTATATTTTGAAAATATTGTTTTAGAATAAGATATTTTTACACATCTCATTCTCAAGTTCCAACTTTAATATCGTTGGAAGTATAACTTTCAAAACTTAATTCACTTTATTAAGAAGTATACTTTAGGCTTACTTATATATATTTCCAAGTTCACTTACGAGAAAGCTTATGGTCTTATGTGACGTCTACCGGCGTAGACGAATGGCGACTTTCGAATCATACACTGATCACGCATAATTGTCTAGAATGGCATAGATTTGCTGCATTTTTGGCGTCAATTTATCGTCAATGTATTCGACATACTTGAACGCTATTAATCACCAATCTGATGTGTCTTATAATCATCTTTGAACAGTTGCATTTATGCGGGCAGTTTGATGACAATTTGCAATATACAAAGCTACTTTGGTGTTTACCATTAATCTTTCGTCAACGTTGTTGACAGATCTGCTCGCTGTTTACCTATCATTTTATTAAGTAATCTGTTAATCGGTATTGGTGAATTTTTGTTAGAATTGTGCGCGCAATATTTTCAGTGTCAAAGTTTGTTTCACATTTGCAACTTTTTGACAAATAGAATTTGTTATCGACATTTGTCCCTTCAGAAATTGTTATTGGGGTATAAAACATGGTTTTATTACAAATATGAAACAAAGTTATATAATTTCAACATAAATAAGATATAACATCCGTTATATTACATGTTATTTCTACATTATATAATAGTTATATTCTGTATTTGCTAGGAAATTTCCCTCAAAGTGAAGTAAATTCTATTTGAAACATTTTTCTTGAAAAACGAATGTTTGTTGAAACAAGTTTTAGAAATAATTACATGGGAAGATTATAATAGAATCCTATGCGAAGTATCTAGCAAAAGATTAGAATAAAATTGTTGTGCACCTTTTGTAAAGTTTTAACAGAGTAAAGAATATTAAACAACGTACTTGAATTACATTTCTTTATGAAAACAACTTTAATACTCTATAAACTGTCCGAAACTGTTTGAATTCAGACATATGTTAGACATTTTAGATTTATTTTTATCTGCCAAATTGAATTGAATCAAAACATGTTTGCTTATAATATCGTTATTATATTTTTAAAGTTTATTATGTTATATATGTATATTTAAAATTTTTCCTTATAATTTTGTGAATTATTAAAATATATAGAAAATAATAAAATTTTGTTACTATTTCTCTATGTTATTATTAAATTAAAACTTATCTAATATGAGATAGCTATTATGGTTAGTTGTTTGTATTGTTCTGCAGTGTATGATCCTGTATATGGCAATTGGCAAATTCATCAGTGTTGTACGGCAATCTAGCTGCTTGAATAACCAGTACAGCTTTTATACAACTGCTATGACTTCCTTGCTGGTTCCTCCAGTATCTGTCCGTGGGATGACATGCTTGGATCGTGAGGCATTTACAACAGTTGTGACTGTATCGACATTAAAGTTACATGACATTGATATCTCAAGAAATATACATGTGTTGAAAAAATATTTGTTAAAAATATGTAATTTTAAATCAGTTCAAAAGATGAACGATGGAGCTATTGTTTATCTAAATCCTGATATTGTAGCAAAATTTGAAGATATTACTGAAAATGATAGAAAATTACTAATTGATCAATATAAATATTTTAGTACAATGAACATTACAATAAAGTATGATAATTGGCGTCGAGATATAATTCTAAGATCAATTCTTCCAGAAGATATTGAAGTTCCTACTGCATACAGTTTAGTAGGACATATTATACAATTGAATTTGCGTGATGTACATTTGCCATACAAAGCTATTATTGGTCAAGTATTTCTTGATAAGACTGCGAGTGCACGTACAGTAGTAAATAAGATTAATGCAATTGATACATCGTTCCGATATTTTGCTATGGAAATCCTGGCTGGTGAAAGAAACACAATAACAATAACAAAAGAACATGGTTGTACATATCAGTTTGACTTTGCACAAGTTTACTGGAATCCACGTCTGTCTACTGAACATGCAAGAATGATAACATTTATGACGCAAGATGATGTTCTATATGACGTATTTGCAGGAGTGGGGCCGTTTGCAATTCCTGCCGCACGTAAAAAGATCCAAGTGTTTGCTAATGATTTAAATCCTGAATCTTATAAGTGGCTTAAAAAGAACGCTACTATTAATAAGTTAAAAGATAATTTTAAAGCTTTTAACATGGATGGTAGAGATTTTTTGAGTAAAATTGTTAGAGATGATATTTTGGCCAGACGAGCTCAAGATTTACCTGGTTCTGAACATATAATAATGAATTTACCTGCATCAGCTGTTGAATTTTTGGATATACTACCGGATTGTTTTACACAAGAAGAATTGAAAAAAGTTTGCCTCAAGTCACTTATGTTTCACATATATTGTTTTGTGAAAGCAAATAAAGGAGATGATGCTTGCAAGCTTGGAAAATTATTGATTGAGCAAAAACTTGGTTATACATTGCCTACTGATTCTATTGTCGATATACATGATATTAGAGATGTTTCACCAAACAAACAAATGGTTCGAGTATCATTTTTACTGAAACCAAAAACAGTTAAGGACGAGGAGCCAGCGATGAAGAAACTTAAAATTAATGATACTAGTGATCTTTAACTGTTCATAAATGTAATGATATATGAATATTACAGAAAAAAAATTGGAAAGACAAGAGACTATCAAAATAAAAATGTTTTCAAAGTTGTAATAATTTGCAGTATTAAACTAAAAGCTAAGGCATAAAAAAGTAATTGCTAAATCGAAGAAAATAAATGATGGATATTTTATATATGAAATAATGATTATGAGATTGTTCTTGAAATATTATTGAATATATTTATCAAATCATTTGTATTATTTAATTTATTAAGCAAAATTATCAAATAAATAAAAATAAATATGTTTCTTATTTAATTTAATAATTTAATTTTGTACAAACCGTAATAAAAAATACTTTTGTAAATGATACATTTTTTTTATGTATTAAAGTTTGACCTAAAAGGAAATATCAAACAAAAAATAAAGTAATCAATATGGATCAACAATTAAGGGAATTAGCAAGGATTTCCAAATATAATTCCAAAGCAAAACTTAACACAAAACGAATTTATAAGAAATCCATCGAAACAAATAAAGAAATTTAAGAATGATTCCAATACAAACAGATATAATAGCTTCAAAGATAGAACAGAAACAACTTTGAAAAGGAAAAAAATTAATAGATTTAATAAATTTATTATAATGTATAGTATGTTTCTATTTTTAATTAAATATAAGAAAGAATACAATACTTGTAAAATATAATAAGAAAATATTAATTCTTTGTCAATTACACACACATACATATACATGCACACGCACATGCACACATACACGTACACGCATACGCATACGCATATGCACATGCATGCATATATGTATACATTTTTATTTTCTTATAATTTTTATAATAAATATTACAAAAAGATATATAGCATTTATTATTTAGCTAAAACCACCCAGTAATTTCCCAATATTCACATACTGTTTTATTGAAGTTTTATGAGATATCAAATGATAGATGAAATCTAAATGTTATAAATATGTCTCATTTTTATTATATTTTATATTATATAGATTAATAAGGAAAAACTATAAATTGTATGTTATTTAATAAAAAAATCAATTATTCTAATTATCTTGACTATATTTTTTTCCATTTTAGTGAAAACAGAATTTAGGATAATATGTCGGAACAAATACATCATACATGTATAGCAAGTTTGATAGTCATCGGGGATGAAATTTTACGTGGACAAATAATTGATACCAACACATCATATTTGGCAAAACATTTAACTGCTGCTGGAATAAGACTACAGAAAGTTATAGTGGTCCCTGATATTGTGTGTATTATTTTATTATGATTATTTAACAAATAATAATATAAAGCCATTAATCTCTTGAATGTGGACTTTTAGTATGCAAAAATGGATTCAAAATATGTACATCTCTATATATTGAGTTACATAATAAGTCGTATACATATACATATCCGGAAATTCGCGCATTCGGTGCATATGACGTGATACTTTATGATAAAAGAAACAACTTTTTTCTTTAGCAAAATTCCACCCGACAAGTAGTTTTCGCAGGCGAGCAGGTTGAACTTAACGAATAAGCACGTTTATCCATGTGATATACAGGGACGTCGCGCGCTTTTCACTCACTTGTTCAAATTGTTGAAAAATAAAGACATGTAAATAGTAATCAGCTTTACGAGTTGTAAATGTATTATTATTCTAAATATTGCGCACAATTGTGCATGATAATTAAATAATATCACTAAATATAAAGAATAGTTCACTAATTAAATGAGAATACGTAACAAATGTGCAAATGTCGAAAATTTGATTTATTGTGTAATAGTGATTAAAAATAAAGTAAAATATTTGAGTTAAGGTATTATAAAAGCTAATTATCTTTTTATTTTTTTCACTATGAAAATACAAAGGACTTGTCCAAAATTATTACTTTTTAATATGTTATAAGAATTACATAATTACATAAAATCTCAGTAACAATTGTATCAATATCTGGAAATTTATACAC
>VBVR01005671.1:0-11503 GCA_011638315.1 Tetramorium parvispinum
TTGAGGTACAAACGAAATGGAAAGCGGTACAAACGGGTACAAACGAGGTACAAACGAATGGTATTATTAATTTTTTTTTTTATAAACTCGGGCGCCAGGTTCACATCGGTCAATTCTCGCACATTCGCAAAGGTATATTGAGCTATCTATCCAGATTATCAGAATGTAATAAATTAGATATGAAAATATTTTGCTAATTTTTTACTTCCATAAATAATTTTCGAGAAAGATAAGAAAATTATAAATATGTGTAATATCAGGAATGAATAATAATGTTAAAAAATCGTTTTTGTTCTTAAACTATGTTGTCAAATAATTTCACTGCAATAAATTGTAGTCTGCATTTCATACAATTTTGCGACATATCTGCCGTGATTTCAGCCAACGATTTCCCTATGTGCGAACGTCTCGACTCGCTCGTTGTACTTTCCCAATAATAATGTATATAGTCCAACTATTTCACATTGGAAATCGCGAACTGTCCGTGTTATCGAGTCCATTTATGTCGCCGGTACGAGAATTATTTCCATGTATGTACACAGTGAATGCACGTCCATGGAAATTCGCCCATTCCCACGGAGATATAAATTCTATGGTTCGTAAAGAGAGCGACGGCGATCGGATGACTCAGAATTTATCTCGGAGTGCTAGCGTTAGAGCAATCGATGCGCGAATGTCTCGTCGAGGATTCGGTTTCGTCGTCTCTCCTCGTCGCTTCTTCTTGAGAAATTATCGCGCAGATTTGGATGAGGAATGCAAAACGCTAAGTCTTCGAGTATGTGCAAAAAATTCTAATGATGATTGATTATAAAATTTAAATTATTTTAACCAAATTAATTTAACTTTATGCAAAATTTCGTATTCTTGGAGAAATTCGATTCAATAATTGATTACGCATACGCGTTAAAAATCAAGAGCTTGTAATAAATTTTCGCGAAAAAAGTAATTCTTCATATTGATTTTATAATAACAACGTCAAATTGTAAATGAATCATGAAGATTGAAGATTAAAAAATTAAAATTGAAGATTAAAATATCCATCACAATCCATTTCACAATGCACGTGTATCTATACTGCATCAATATACTGTATCTACAGTATTATGCAATTTCCAGTAACGAAGATAACCTTCTCCCCTTAAGTTCCCCCAAGTTTCATTCTCAACCGCAGACAATGCCGACTTTTCCGCAGTTTAGCAATTCCTAGGCGGATCTATTTGAGGATTCGTGTGGGATGTTGCGATGGCGATTGCCTCCTCCTCGAGTCTACCTACTCCGTTATCACCGTGGGGCGAACAATGCGCGATTACTTCTCGGTTCGTATTACCATACGATCGTTAATGTTAATGAACGTCGCTATTACGCTGACGCTAATTGCGCACTATCGTGACCGTGTTTGGGATGGATGCGGGGATAAGATGGTAAATCAACGCGAGCGAGATATTAGTGCCTCCCAGCGCAGCTGAAACTCGCATTTTATTTCGCTGATTAACAAGCACGCGGTGCTGAAATCGATCTACGACAGTCATTTCTGAAGTTTATATCGAGGTTAATATCGAGAGGCGAGTATTAAAATCCGTCTGTATCCCCGGTGAAAGATATTTTTTGCAATCACGTCAGGCTATTTATAAATCCAATATCTAATATCTAATATCTAATATCATTTCAGACCGTAATTATCATTTGCTTTATGATAGACCGCCATCTATAGAATCATAAATTACACGTTAGTGACAAAAATCGCGCTTTGCAAGTAATAACGGTGAAAGTAGAGCGTCTAATGATGCGTTCTATTGATTTTAAGATCCGCATTCGATTAACATTTCAAGTGTCTCTGCATAACGGTTCCCTGAAAATTGAAAATTATAAAAATTCTAATGCCCAGGCACCTGCGCTTGCGACAGGCAGGAAAGATGGGCGTATCCCGATAAGGATACTTTCACTTCTAGGTCGAGGCGACGTAGGCATCAGCGAATCGGCGTATGCACTATCGAGGACATATACGAAGTTTCGCACGTCGCATAATCGCTGGCGCCAACGCTGATCAGTGTCTCCGTTAAATAAGGTCAACCATGCTATTATGCCTTGATTAATGCCCCGGCCAATATCGAGGAATGCGAGACTAGATCAGCCTAGTCAATATCGATGTATCCGTTACGTTACGACAAGTATCGTTTATCTCAAATGAGATATCTCTCAAATGAATTATTTGATCAAGGTACGAGAAACATGCTTCATCTTTAAAGAAACAAATCGTGAGAAAATCTTTAAGAATTTTTGACAAAAGAAATTAACAGAAAGTAAGGAATAGATTCAGAGTTTCAAAAGTGCGAGTATCCTACTTGTCGTTAATTTGTATTAAAATTGTCGAATAATCGCTTTTTTCATTCTGATACAAAAAAGAGATGGCTATGAAAGGAATGTAAAATTCCTTCAAAATGTAATATCAATTGTAACGTATGCATATGTATACATCTAATAAAATGTTACGTTTACGATCCGTTGTCAGTTACAAAATACGTTCGCGTAACGCGCCATAAATTTCACAGTTATACGTGTTAGAAGCATCACATAAATTACACCGTTAAACGTGTACACGAAAGAGGACTCGTATGCACAACGAAGTGATTAACAGAAAGAGAGAGAGAGAGAGAGGGAAGGGAGGGGGATTGAGTACTCGAAGTACGAGAATGGCGAAACCCGTGTGACAAAGTAAGCGCTGTAACTGTGGACCTTGGTTTGCGCCGTGGCGCCTAAAAGCAGATTAAGTCTCCTCGAGAGTACGCTTACATAAGTTCTCACTTGCATTCGGAGCGAATGAGAGTCGCGTGAGCGCGAGCAGCGGGACATTTTGCGAAATAGTGACGAAAATACTGAAATTTCGAGCATGTACGCGTGTCCGTAAATTAAAATTCGCGACTGGTGGCTTAATCTTGATCGATCGAGGCATATCGAGCGCTCGAGAAGGTGCGCGCGCTAAAGGGTTAAATACGAGATACCAAGCACATAAATAAAAAAAAAAAATGAGAAAGATCCGCGAGTGAGAGAGATCGCGTCGTTCTCTCTCCTCCTTTTTCTCATTGCCGTCTCATTTTTTACCGTCCAATACCTTCTCATGATCGCGTATGTATGCCGCGCCAAAAATACACGAGGTGAGATGAGACGAGCTCCGATATGACGGAGCTTAACCCTTAATTTGCGGTGTCAACTCGCTCGGAACGTGTTATACATGCGAATGGATTGGCGAGAGTAGAAACTTGGCAAACATAAAGAGATAAATCGAAGTGCATAAAAAGCATATTGTGCATAAAAGTGAATATAACGCCGCGTCATAAATTAAGCGAATAATAAAGAGCGCAAGTAAACCGGATTCTCTACTTATAAGCTCAAAGTATATTTTTATACTTATGAATATCGTCCTGAATGCAAAATTCTATATAAAAGCAAGCCTTGTGAATTACCGACTTGATTCGCTTCCGCTTTGCATTAAAAGATATTAAGAATATAAATGAAAAATAAATGACGATCTTCCTCGAAAATTATTAATTCTAAAAGAGGAAACGAGATTTCACGGAGGAATTTCTCATTACAGATTCAAAATTTTATTATCCAAACAGTTTTGATATATCATGTACCAAGTTCTCAAAATTGTACTTGACAGCTGTAATTATTTATGTTACTTTATGACGGTAATAACACGCGCGAAAATGCGCATCTAGAGAACTAAACTAAACATAAAATTTTATCGTTCTGAAATCCGGCATCTCGAAATTGCGTTTCGGTTGTAAACTTGTCGCGGAATTTAATAGCGTACCGATTTGTTTCGCGTATCCGCGCATTTCTCCGATTATCTACAAGAGTAAACTCCCACTGCGTATATCGATTTTTCGTGCAGTTTGCGCGATAGCCCTGCGCTATTTCGGTTCCCGTTTTCCCTATGCACATGCAAATGCCGCATAACCCCGTGCAGTTTATATCGTTACAGTATTTTAACGTTCGCGAGCATTTCGATTCGTGTCGGTGGATTATCTATGGGCCATCGACGCGCAAATGCTGATGTAAACGCGTAAATCACCAACGCCTTTCACGTCATTATCGCCGACGTAATTATTAACCATGATAATGATGCCGAGAGAGCGCCGTTTGACAAAAAATATGCGAACGTTTGTTTGCGATATTATGTTCACGCGCTCGCTAATTGCGGCAATCTCCCCACGAAATTCAGACGACGAACATCGCACGCGATGCACCGTTGAAAGAGTCTTGATCGTGCACGATCAATAGCGCGTATTATTGCCGTCGTAAAATCGCTCGAGTAATTGCCGTTACCAAATACGCGCGTTTTCGATACTTTCCACGTTCGAGCGACTTTGACAGCGGCCTTTCAACCGGTAAAAAAAATCCTTATAAAATTCCCGATCTTAATTCTAATAAGTTATATAAATTGTATAATAAAAGGATTCGTTGGGAAAGAAAACGGAGCGTGATTTCTCCCTTGGTATAATCTCGAGTCATTATTTATCTTGTTTACTCTTAGCGCACGTGTTGCGTAACATGACTAATATGAAATGCACGATAAAAGAAGTTTCCAGCTGCTGCGACTGGTTCGCGAATTTTTTTAGATGTCGCGGAGAAGCGGGAAATGTCGTTGCTGCTCAACGCTTGACAAATGTCGATCAGGGAAATCGTCCGATAACAGCCGCGTGCACGTGCCGCTTATCGGCGGCGCGAGTGCGCTGAACCATGCGCGTGAGTAACGATCGTGTAACGACGCGTATGAAAAATGCGCGTCGGGACAAGAAATCCAATCTTCTTATCGCGCGATCGCAGAAATTCTCGTTTAAGTACAAACCGCGACGCGCGGCTTGATTAAGTTCCGTAGGAAATTGATTACGGATCATCGACGCATAAATTCGCGTATCTCCTCGTAAGGGATATTTAATACCTATATTCAATAAACATCGCGTGCGTGATGATATTCAATACGTTTAAAGACGGTAAAGCTACGTTAAGTTCTTTAAGACTGGATAATTTAATATCGCAGATTTTTATTTCATTTAATTTTAAATATATGTAATAATAATAATATTTTGTCTCAATACCCGTTTAATGATAATAAAGATGTTTCGTTCAAATATCTCTACCAATAATTTTTTAAAAAGAATTTTTTACTCCTGCCAATTTTATATGAAATACATGTCTTGTTACATAATAATATAAAATTGCTATTTTCTTAAGCAATAACAATGCAAATTTGCGACAATATTTAATATATTTATTAAATATCGAAGATGTGATAATCTTCAGTATGTTAAAGTTTAAAACACATAAACTAAAATTTCCTAACTAGATGATTTAATTTTCACCTCGTAAATGCACAGTAATTTGATACATCACGAATTTTTATTTAGCTAGACTAGAAATATCTCTATTGATAACAATATTCCTTTAAAAAGAATCTTTTACTCCATTTCTCCAATTTTATGCGAAATATATTCTTCGTCGTTGTATCCCGATATAAATTTATCTTCTTATTATTACATGATTAAATTATTGTGCAAATTCTTTAGTAGGAATTCGCTTAGACAATTTCGCTTAGCAAATATATAAAAATTCGGCGCCAAATATGAAAATAAAATATACATTACTTACATAAACGCCACATAAACTGCTCTCTCCTTCTATCCCGCCGTCGGCCGCTCTCCCGCTCCAGACAGCCATCCACGTGCACTCGCGACTGATTCACTGATTGCGATCTCTCACACCGAGTAATCCGTCAGCCAACGAACTCGCCTGTTATTTCGCCCGGCACTCCCGGGCGTCACGTAATCCCGACTCGAGGCGCAAACAACGCGAGACGCAAGTGCGGGAACCCGTCTCTCTCTTTCTCTTTCTCTCGTTCTCCCGCCGAAATTATGAGTTACAAAAATCGTCGCGTTCGCGCACCACTTCACGCCTGTAGAAAATTCGTAAAAGCGTACCGTCTCCAAAATGGCGAACGCGAGACACCGAGGTCTAATCGAGCGGCGCGAACGACCGGAGCTCGTCCATTTTCATGTGTCTGCCCTCCAAATCCTTCAACGGCCATCCCGATGCTCGACTGTCCCCGCGATGTTTGTTGCGCGAGCGAATAATGCGAGATAAACACTTGATGGACATTTCGTCTCGCGGATCCCCTCGCGCGCCGCGCCGGCTCGGCGCGACCCGACGGTCGCCGAAAACGCGAGTAACCGAAAATCGCGCTCGAATAACGTCGCTCGATTTGGCTAACTCACCCAAATGATCGCCCGTCACTCAATTCGACACTCCCGACACTCGATTCACGCACAAAATTCACTGCAAGACGCGGAAAAGACGCAGCTGCCGCGCGGCTCCACCGCCAAACGACGCGAGTGGCGCGAAGCGACTGAAGTTGCTGCTCCGCGCCAGTCACGTGATCGCGTACGCGAGGCTCACCTGCAAGTTTGAAAATGATTGACAAATGACGAGGTAAGCGTAGCTTTCTTTTTTATTATAAATTACGGTCGCACGCGGCAATTGATATTTATCGAGTCTTAACGATAAAAAAAATGTACAATACATAAATGAGATTACGAAAAGGAAAACGAGGCGCGGGTAGTGTTTCTTTCAAATTTCATCTCGGCGTTTTGAAACGTCCGAAGCGCGCACTTTTCGGAACGATCAAACGTGATTTACACGGCATAGTTACGACAATCAAGTCGGATGTTGTAAGGCGACGCGACGCGACGCGACAGCGTGTTCGCTTCACGATAATGCCAGACGATCGTATTTCCCGCAGATCGCGACGAACGTGAGAAGCGTTCAGCTGCGCGGCGGTTTCTGTGGAAAGAATTAAACCACGGCGCCACGGGATGAAGCGACTCCGAGTCAACTACGAGCTAATATCGCGCGACGAGAGGTAACCGATGACTGACACGACTATTGGGCTGCGTATCGTTCAGAGTTCTTACCCCACACACGTTCCACCCCACCACGTCTAGCTCCGCCGCGCGCCTCGGTTTCCAGGAACGCTGCGAAAACACTCGATGCGACGCTCCCCAAGTGTTTTTAAACGTCGAGCGATTCCTTGGGCACTTTCCTTCTTGCTAGAAGCGCTCGGTTAGGTTACCGATATTTCACCGAATTTTTGACGAATTTATTAGGATAATATATCGTATTATAATAATTTGTAAACACGATGTGAAATATTACACTGCTCCGAAACTTTCTTTATTAGTTTATAGTTTATATGCTTAAAAAAAGATTTGGAAAGCGTGATCGCGGATAGCGCTATTAATTAAAGATTTTCCGACTTGATTATTTAATAAATGCAACGCTTTCATCGTTGATTTTTCGGAATTTATCTATGCATTTTGTATATACTTAGCACATAATATACAACGAATAATATATCTATAACGGAATTAATCACAGAGTTTTCATATCGATTTATTTTATCGATATTTAATCGATTAGAATAATACAGTACGAATAAAAGTCTGAGAATAAATGTTTGTTTATCAAATTTTTAGTAATGTTTCTTGAAGCAAAGCACAATATGAGACAAAATATTTTACAAGAAATTGATTCGTGATTTTATAAAATATTGATTGACCGAATAACGAAAAGCGATTGACTTATAGCGACAAGTTTACACAGTTTTTATAATGTCGTACCTGAATACATTTTATTATAATAACCATGACTACCTAATAAAACTTTTCTTTTTTTCTACAAGTTACATCAACTGCGCTTTAACGTCATCATTAAAAGTTAATACCTCCCGATAATGAAAGTTTATGATCCAATATAATGCTTCATTAATATCCAGAAGTTTATAATTCTATAAGATCTTTTGATCCTACATTGGATTGCAGTGCGATTCATCTTAATATGAATGATTGAAATATAAAGATTAGATTTTAAAAATTTGAAATAAATGATCACGTATTTTGATTCAAATATTTTTATGTATTATGTTTCATTATATATTTCCCATCACTTGCTAAAATAGTTCGAAAATAAGTATCTGATTTGGATTATCATTCAATTAATTATCTTAATTTCTCTAACATAAGTCTTCTCTAAAATCTCATCAAATTTCCGTTGTAAGAAAAAATAATTTCTGAATAATATAAAATAATTAATACGTTATGTTTCTCTCTTTTCTATCACATAAAAAATTGATTTACTTGTCCTGTTTCGGAGACCTATCGATTCAATTTCATATGCATCGTGTCATTTGCAACTTTCTTAAAATTTTGACTGGTAAACTAGTTTTCAACGGAAATTCACGTCACTGGCGACGAGAGATTTCAATCGACGTTTCTCGCTGAGTTCTTACGCGCGCGCCACTTTAATCGAATTAATTCCGATAAGACGACCGCACGGCAAGAACGTTGGCAAACCGGTAGGGTCGAGCAGGCACTCTCATAAGACATTATGATATCCTTTTTCTTCCACGTTCCAACATCCTACGGATATACTTTGTTCTTAGCTCGCGAGTATGTCCCGTCGTCGTCTAAATGTGGCAACTAAAGAAACAGGTTTCTCCGTAAAACCGGGAGCCACTATCGGTCGATGGAATGCACCGATAAACTGTCACCGTGCGAATGGTTTCGTGAATTAAAATCATCGTGACGTCGACCCGATTATTCGTTAATAGAGCGAATATGCGTCGCGCGCAATAAACCTGGCCGCATGTTGCATGTTGGTATTTTACGGCGTGTCTCTTGTGCAATATTGCGGCGACAGGTTGCGGCGATTGAGGCTAAATAGCGGGAAAAGTTGGGACACTCGAAGGCACACAAGCGACGATAGTCCAACGTTATTTTCGTCATGGCATAAAAACCGATTATCGATCATGACGCGTTTCCGAGGTCAAAAAATATTTCTCGAATTTGATTCTGCTGCACGCCATTTATTAAGAGAAAAAAAATCAATGTTGTTAAATCTGTCGGTGAAACTGCACCCGAGATATCTCTGGCCTATCTATGTGTAATAAGGCAACTGCTGATTTACCGCGGATCGTTTTCATTCCGCATCGCGTATACGCGGCAATTATGAAAACGAGCGTAATTTGCAATTACGAGACAAGGCATCGCCGAATCATGTAATAACGTGGTGGAAACCATTTTCGGTGTTGTGGTCGGCGCGAATAACCGCTGCAATTACCAAGTGCACGAGAGGTTGCATTATTACCCCTTGACCCATCGCGATCTCTTGGCCCCGCCGTGTTTGGCTATTGGCTGATCTGGATCGTGTTCATTATTATTCTTGAGTAGTCTGTCGCGAACGTTACTACCCACTGTGATTATATATAATATGCGCAATATTACATATATTTAAAATATTAGAAATTTAAAAAACTGACCAATTTTATTATAAAACCGCTAGAAAATCTGCATTATTAAAAAGAATGTTGAAGGAGCGTAGAATGCTAATTTTTAACGAGCTGGCTGGGTTTCAATAATTTTAAATAAATAAATACTCGTTTTGTACACGAAATCAATTTCGCTTCTCGCTAAAATTTAAACCCGTGTATAGATTAATAAGACGTACGACTTTAAATTCATTATGAGATGTTGTAACGGCGCCAAAAACTCCGAGGAAGCACGGAGATGATATTTCCTCGACGAAGACCGTAGCCGATATTTCTCCCTTATTGTACTTCGTAATTATCGTCCTTTGTACCGAAGTCCGTTAGCTTAAAGCCGCGCGAAAGCGTTTTCTCTTCTTTATTTCTCGCGTGCTTGCGGCCGGCGGCGCTGCGGCAGGCGATATATTTTACGCGCCTTGGACATTAATCAGAGCCGCGACCGCATTTTTGCTTGGCTGGGTCCCACGATTTTCAGGAGAAAATTCCTTCCTTCTCTCGACATGTCGTACGCGCGCGCGCGTACGGAAAAGAAATTCCGAAGAAACTTCGAGGCGAACGTATCTCGCGAGAGCGCGGCATTAATCAACGCGGTTCAACAATTGTCTGGTTTTTTTACAGTGAGGTGCTCTCCGGCCGGACAGAGGTTTTGCGTGTCCACTCGCTTGTCCATAAAGGGAAAGGAGAGGAAACGGTGGCGCGTTATGATCCTCTGCGAAATTCAGCGGGAGAGGGAGTTTTATCTTTTACACGAAGATAAATTAATGATACTGTGCAAACTCCAATTTTTCTTCCGTCCAACGACAGACGAAGGAAATATGTCACGTGTAAAAGTTGAGTTGTAAGATAAATTACCAACATAATCGCCGTAAAGAATAAATTATTATTTTTATCAGACTTATTATTTACGGATTATCAATTTAACGATCTGATCATTTTTAAAGATCAAATTGCGATAATATGCAATAATTGCGATAATACAAGCGGAAAAATGCGGAGAACTTGGAAAATTGTAAATTGTTCGAGCTAAAAAATTGGTTGATAGTATCATCGCACATCTCACATGATTCGTCTACTAGCCGTTTGGTTATCGTTGCGCAACAATGGGAAACACGACGAATACGATATCAACAACGGTAGAGAGAAGGCTGATTTCGACAGAGAGAACGAAATCTCGATATCGGTTCAGTGGCTCGAGAGACGACGCTGTTCGTCATGGCGTCGTCCTTTATTTACGGTATTCTCGAATTGCAATAAAACGACCTCTTTGTAGAGCGTCCAGCTTGCCACTGTGGCGACAAGGAGAAAAAGAATATCAGTCTGCGTTTCTCGACGAGAGACAACGACGACAACGACGACGGCAGCGGCGGCGGCAACGACGGCGGCGACGACGACGATGAGCTTCCTTCGAAGAGATGCAGTCTTACCGCTTTTTTCCTGTTACTGCTGTGAGACGCGTTCCCGCTTTGTCTGCCCGAATGGAAATTAGATCCGCTTCTCTTTATTCCACCTTGTTCCTTCCATCCGGCGTACGCGCACGAAGCGTATCCCGGGATTGAAAGAGTCGACGAAGACTTTTATCTCCGACGACGTAAACAGAGATTCCGTTTGAAATCTTCATTTCAGTCGGAATTATGCTCTGCGGTCGTCTCGCACATTTGTCAGACGGCGCTCTTGGAATTATTTCGTATCGCGCTTCGTTTCGAATCCCGAATAAACGCGGTCGAGTGAAGATTACTTGGATTTAGCAATTTAAACCGCAAACGGGACGTAAATTGCTAAATAGCTCACGTAAGAATATATTTTACAAAGCGTACGATAGTATAACCAACTATAAAATTAAAGAAAATAGCTCAAACAGCGCAATAGATAACAAAAATAAACACTTTAAAAATTAATTAAAGCTAAAAGTAAATGTTTAATTTGAACAATATTTATAGTTTTGTTTTGCAAATTTTCCTACATTTTTCCGCTTTTATTTTATATCTTTTACAGTATTTGAATGTGTTTTTCAAATATTTAAACATGTTTTCCCTACTCTCTGATAACAGTATATTATTTTATTTCATATAATTATAAATAGATAAAAATCTTCCTGATATCAGCGAGATGTGAATACTATAGAGA
>VBVR01005672.1:0-11528 GCA_011638315.1 Tetramorium parvispinum
GTGTATATATATATATATATATATATATATATATATATATATATATATATAAGTAGCAGGTAAATATCGCAGACAATACGCCTGTTTAAAAGACAAAGAAATGTCTTTCATGTCGCGCTATCTAAAATTTCAAGAATTTCCTCAGTTTCCAAGAATTTTCTCAACTTTTCTATAGTAGTTATTAAATGTAGCAAATCAACAATTGACGATACAATATGTACATAACTTTGCTAATGACAAAAATTTATCTGTATCTGTCATGATATTCTGAAAGAAATTTTCTAGTACACTGAGAAAAAAATATAGTTACTTTTGGCTCCAACTACAATTTTATAATATTTCTAACACTAAATGTGATTAACATAACTATATGCATCATTATGTTTACCATAATTATTGTTAGAAATATTAGAAAATTATGGTTGAAGCCAAAAGTAACTAAATTTTTCTCTCAGTGTATATTCTAAAAATCTAAAAATTTATTTAAAAATTATGTTCTTTGGAAAATGAATTACACTTGGGAAGATCTCAAAATAAAATTTCGTTACGATTTTTTTCACATTAAATCTTCCGATTATCGTTAATTTCGTTCATTGTCGGTCTTGGAATATCTCAGTTTCGGACCGCATGCATGATTAATAAAGAAACTCAATTGATTTTAATAACGAAACGAGATAAGAGTGAAAGAAGGGTCAAGCCGAAAACGGCACACTCCGAGTTAAGGAGCCTTAATAGGCGCGACGTCTCTCCAATTACGAAGGTCATCTCGCCGCGCGGCTCGTCGACTGTCAAGTAGGAGGAGGGCCTGACATCATCAGGCCCCTCGCGACATTAACATGGGGAATTAGAACCTCGCGCCGAATCTAAATTGATACGTCTGTTTCAAGCCGACGCCTCCGTCGTTTCTCGCGCTGTCGGGCGTCGTTACGGAGCCCGTTGCGAGGCAGCGGTGGAAATTCCCAGCTGTAAATTCCGCGCATAATTTTCCCATTGAAAATTCGGCGGGCGGGAGGTGGAGGGAGCGACGTCGGAGGACAGAAAGACGAAGCGAGTTTCCTCTTATCGTTAGACGGCTCTTTCCAAGCGTCGGCGTACCTCCGTCTTCCGGCGCGGATACGGATTCCGTTTCCAGCCAATCTTCTTTTTCGTCACTACCTGCATTACGCATTGATCCCGTCACGGCGCGGGCGGAAACGCGCGCCAAGGATCCTCCATTCGGGGATTCGTGAACGGAGCTTGAGCCCAACGGGACGGTTAATGCGGAAAGTGGCATCCTCGCCTGACGAAATCCCGCCTAGTGCGGGTCCCAATATCGCGGGAAAGCAGAAAGATAGAGAGATAGAGAGCACGAACGAGAGAGAGAGAGAGAGAGAGAGAGAGTGAGGGAGAAAACCACAAAAGGCCGACCGACGCGTGATCTAGGTATATTTTTACATACGCGAGAGAGAGAATTTGAATCTCGTGCAAGAAGCGAATGCAACATTACGCGAAGACAATCCCCGATATGGAATAGGAACGGGCAATAGAGGGGAAAAAAAGGAAACGAGAAAAAAAAGAATATATGTATAAAGGGAGAAATGTCATATATGTCGAAACGCGGTGCTGCCGTGAATAAACCTTTGTGCGAACATTTTTCTCCGTTAATACAAAGAAGATTCTTCCCTGTAGTAGCGAATTTTAATTAACGTAAAATCGCATTTCTCGAGCTCGCGATAAATATTAACGTAACAAATTGTTATTTATCACGAATAAACCGCGTTCAATTAAACAGCAAATAAAAATAATTTAATAGTTACAATAATCTCACCTTTTTTTGTTAAAACGTTTTAATAATTTTATATAATTTTTTTCATTTTAGCTATACATAACTTTTATATATATATATTTCGCGATGGCTACTGCAAATATTGAACTATTTGGTTTTCGAAAATGTAATACGTGATCTTGAAATTCGAAATTTAAACATATTCTCAATAAAATGTTTGCTGATTTTATGCAATTTCGACAAAATCACACAGGCCGTGCTCGTTGCTTGGAGATAAAATACGCGTTGTAAAACAATTAGTATCACTATTAAAAATCTGTTTTCTTGGTTGAAAAGAGAAATACTTGTACAATCACTTATTACATAGATATCGCGCGAGCCGGAAACAACTAGCGACATACTATTAAATGTTGCACGAGTATATCGACAGTTACGAACGGGCAGCGGAAAGACGTGAAACAAGGTGCTACATAAAAAATGTAGCGACATATGTCCAAATCGATTTTGTTCGTAACTATTGGATCGTTGTCTGCGTCGAAAATTTCGATTTTGCGAAATGTTATCGTAACAGGAACGTCTCCTTGTGTGATCATTAAATATCACATATCACACATCAAATATAATTTTTTTGAACAAAAATATATTTCAGTTTTCGCGAGACGTCTGCGATTTTTCGCGAGTTACAGTAAATTTATTACACACAGTAGATTTTTCCCTGTAAACCTAGAAAATTGGAAAATTCGTGTAACGTTATTCCGTGATTAAAAAAAAAATCAGATGTGACGTTATGGAAACAGTTCGCGGAATAAATTCCACACTTGGAGGAGACGTATTAATGTGAGAAAAATGGGGAGCTGAAAGGATCGTTTTTTATTTCCCTCCACCTTTGGATCTTTCGCATTTAATCAAAGTGAGATTACAAAACTGATTTCTTTTTCTGAGAAATGCGAAAACATCGTTCGTCTCTTTCTCAATTGCCAGTGCCTCGCTTCCTCGGAAATTACATGAGTATCGTTCATGATACAAGACGTTTCATATGCAAAGGATCCGATAGGAATCACGTTGCATATTCGATTTCTGTCTACATCGTGTCGAACGAGGGTTGCGCGATTCCGTCGGAGCTTGCGGAATTTTTGCAGAGAATCAACGATCTACGTGTTTACGAGAAAGAAGGGAAACGCAAATGAAATTAGACGCAGCGAGGCGAATTAAACGGCTGGATGGGGCTATCACGGATTCGGCTAACTATCGCTGCTATTTAGAATTAACGTCGCGACACGCTGCTAAACGACTATTGCGCTAAAGGCGCAGCTTCTCGCGAAACGCGCGAGATTGGAATGTAACGCCAATGAGACCCGATAACAGTAATGATAACGACGGTGACGACGAGGTTAATAATAATAAAGAAAGGTTACGCCGCGCGCGAGATGCTTAAAGCTGATAGCACCAGGTAAAACGGAAAATATTGCGTGCGCCAGGGTGCGGCTCGGCCGGGAGTGAAATATGACGTAATGTTTTCCGGGAGGCCGATAACACTCAATTCTCCCCTATCTCTCGTCTAGGGCGCGTTTCGGACGCGAGGGGAAAAAAAAATCATGATAGTGATAATAGACACATTATGGATGTAAAAAAAATCGTGCATGACTTTTGCTTCCGCATACTTTGCCAACATGAATTTTCAGTATCTTCTTAAAACTTTTTCTATAATTATATCAAGCTATTTTTATTCAATAAAGAGGAATTCAATATTTATCCGAAGGTTACCGAAGGTAAAGAAGTTATCACACAAAGAAATTGTAAAGAAACGCTTGAGAATCACTGAAAAAAAATTCTGGTTAAAAACGGATGAATCAGAAAAATCTTGTAGGCGTGATCAAATATTCTGGTCATTACAATAGGAACTCTGCTTATTATAAGTTATGAAGTGTTGAATTCTATTGTAATAACCAGTACATTTCCAGATCAATCCTACGAGATTTTCTGATTCGTCCGTTTTTAACCAGAATTTTTTTTTCAGCAATGCAATGCATTCTCCTATTTATATTAATCCTTATTAATGCTTATTTTCTTAAGGCGAAAATTACTGCAAAAGGCCCCAACGGTATTACGCGAGATCATTAGACAAATAGATTTAATCCGATACGATGCGTCACATAATTAACGTAAGTAAGCCGGACTTGGAGCGAGCAAATTAGTTCGCCGTAAGAAGTTAGTAGGCGGTTGTTTGCGAAATACGCGAGGACGACTTGCCGCTATTTCTCGAGTGGGGTGCATCATATAGCAGGAGGATGTTATACGAGCCCTATTAAAATTTCAGCTCACACCGGGAACCTGCTCGACTTACTAGTTATGACGCGCGCGCCTCGTTCGTGGCTTCATATGCAGCCCCGTCGAAATGATACATTATTACGTCTCAGATATGTCTCGCATGTAGTTTCGCTAGACGGCGGTAAAATGATAAAAAGCATGTAACGTTACCCAAAGAGGAAAATTAATGGCGCAGCTATTACCCCGCCGAGTAGCCTTTATTTCGATCCAAGTTCTATTTAACATCGCGTGGCTCGCGGTTTTCCTGCACGCCAAGATGACTTGCGTAATCGTTGTTAATTCATTCGAAAATATCGAAATGCCGATATGAAATCAGTCACGCCGGTATCCGGCTAAAATTACATATAATCGCCGAATCACCTTGATTCCGCAGAAATGCAATTCCGGCTTGCTTTGCGCGCCGGCACAAACGATACGTGGTATAACTTCCGCGTGAATCGTCATTATTATGCATTTCAGTGACATCGAGATATTGTTCAAAACTAATCTGGCTTCACGAAAACGAAATGACAAGTCAATGGGAATAACGCTTTGACGTAGCGCGCAACAAATTTGTCGGAAAACAAAAAGAAAATACATATTAATTCTTATGTTCCGCGAAGAAAATCCAGAGACTCTCAGTGTTTTTCGGAATCATTACTCCATAAGAGGTTTAGCATCTGATTCTGCCGAGAGTTGCATAGTGAGCCAATTTTGAGTAGACTGATCCGAAAATAATGATCGCCGGTTCCGCTTCCGTGTGCGAGCGAATGTACCGAATCGAAAGGAAAAGCTGCAGAGTGAAAGAACGGAAGATTCGTGATAATAATTCATTTGTTAGTAAAGTACGCGTCCGTCTATAAATTAGTAATAACGTACCGTGTGTGCGACGAATATATAGCTTTATTATACGCCGCCGAGATAACGCGCGGAAGCGTGACAAAGTGCTACGAACAAAGCATTATTGTATGACACGAGCAGCGAACAAAAGCAATTCGTTCGCAATTTTGATTGTCGTCGGGGACTATTACTGCATCAATATCGTTTTTAGCATTACCGAGAGAACTTCTTCTGCAGTGAATTTCAATTTCAGGCGACACGCCGCGAAATAAATCGCGAAGTGTCACGTGTTGCGAAAAGGCAGAGACAACATTAGAATGCCTTATTTAAAACATATTTTGTATGGTAATTAAATGAATCCGTAATATATATTCATTTAATTTGTCGGACTTGCGTTGAAGTAAAATATAGCGTCGGATGAATTTCAACCGCGGTATTTCGAAGCCGCGTGTTTCCTAAGTAATGTTTTTCACGTTAAAACCTATTTATTTTAATTCCCATATGTGTAAATCTGAAAGATTGCCCGATGAAGTATTAAATACCAATATCGGTACGCAATGATGCTGTGAACTCTACCACATTGCTGAAACACCCGTAATCTCTCGTTATTTATTCATCCCCTGCTTCGTTGCAAAATATTTAACGCGAAATGCTTAACGCAAGAGCGCGAGGAAGAAAAATCCCGCGAATGCGATAACCGCATCGGGCAGGGAGGGCAATGCCGAGATTTTTCTCTGGTCCACGCACCGATGCGATACCACACCGTTTTAAACTTTTATACGTACCTCGCAAAATGTTTCCTCTCACGTCGAAAAGAAACTTAACAAATCATCTGTCTGTCAGTGCAAACAAATATTAAACAACATTAACAAAAACATGCGCGTGTTTTGCGCATCATACATTATTATTATTATTACTATAGATATAGATTAAAGATTACATTACATTGTAATTCAACTCTGTATATAATATTTTAACAGAATTATTTATGCGCGCGTATTATTGTGCGTATACATATATTATGTATACGCACGTGTCTCTGTAAGGCAAAGCGAAACGCATTGTTAATTTCGCTCCAAGTTTGTTTGGCGCACAGCGGCTGTCCATTTGTTCGGGCCGAACAGACCTTTTTCTCACAGTTGAGCCACGCATCTCTCTGCCATGCCATATCGTGCCATGCCGCGTCCGCGTCGCGTCGCGTCGCATCGTGCCAAGCCCGCGCCACGCCACGCCATGCCGATGTCGTGCCGATCTACTCTCTTCTCGCGTTCGCGTCCCCGCCCATCCTCACGGCTCCGTTCGCAGCAGTGGAAGTGTATTGATCGGCGGATGGCAGAGCGGGCAAGCGGACCGGTTTTCCCTCACAGCCTCCCTCTCAGTCTCCCTCAGTCTTTCTCGCCCTCCCGCGCGCGCCTCCTCGCCGTCTCGTTTCCCATCTCCGCTCGCCCTTCACCTCGGGCTTCCTTTCCTTCCATCTCGTTCTCCAACCTCCTTCAGTCTATCTTCTTCTCTTCTGAAACACACTTTCCACGTCTTCCCGCTATTGCGTGTCTCTGTCTTTTTCTCCCTTCCCCCCCTCTCTCTCTCTCCCTTTCTCTGTCTCTCTCTTTTCTACCCTTTACGACGACATTGCCCTCGTCCCCACGATCCCGATGGAGACGCATTCGTCCTCGTCGCGACGCTCGTCGCCGTTCACGTTGACTACCACCCTAGTTGTCGGCTCGTACCCTTCACCGATGCCACGCACCGAGGCGAGAGAAAATATTTATGCCAATGTATCGCCTTGCGGTTCCTATCGCTCCGCGGAATCCCCGCGTATGATCAGTATTCCTGCTGCCAGCGTAACTGTCAATCGTATATGCTATCAATATGAATGTTTCATGTCGATGTCAGGATCTTGGCGTGATCAGTCATAAATCGGTATTCGATTAATATTAATGTTAAAGGCACTGGCGACGGTCACGAGATTCCGAAATTAACGAACCTTTAATTGCATTGCTTCACTGCTTTAACATGGCACACTGAGAGAAAAATATAATTACTCTTGTTCTCAACCATAATTTTATATTTCTAACACGAAATATGATTACCTTAACTATATGCATTATTATGTTAGCCATATTTATCGTTAGAAATATTATAAAATTATGGTTGAGGCCAAAAGTAACTATATCTTTCTCTCAGTGCATTATCAAAATATTCTTGCGAGATATATTGTCGACTAACACGACATCAAGAACGAGTACATATAGTCGTTTACCATAGATATTCGCCAAGTACCGTAGGCATGGCCAATGTGGCACCTAAATCATCGAAGACGCAACAATGATTATTGATCGCGACATTAGTCGCCATGGTCATCTAAGATATCACCGGTGGCCATACACATGGATATGAGGCTCGTTAGGAGCGTGAATGTGCGATGACAACCCTTGACGCGCAATTTTGAGAGAAATTGATGCTTCATAATTAATAAAACCGCGAGCCCCCGCGGAGTTCATGCAAACGAAGGAATTTATGAAATCCCTATAAATAATTCGTAAATGGACCTGGAGGGCCTCTCTAGCCGGTAAGCTGATATTTATGCGCCCGACGATACTGAAACTCTCGTCTCTCAATGAGAACAGTATCTCCTTTGTAATGTGTAACCACCGAGCACACTTTTGATCATCTTTTTCAACCGGGATAGGCATTATCGGGGGGAGCGAAATGCTTGCATCTTAATGCGAGGATCGTAATAACAGCAGCGGCAGGCAATATCGAGCTTCCGATAATCCTCAGCCTCGGGAAAGCATTCCGCAAAATTCCAAGAATGTCGTTGTTTCTATCGTCGCTGTCATCGGCGACAACGAGGGCGGGATGGGTGTACTTTACGCTTCACGCTGATTTAACCCTCCACGTGCCGTTGTATGCGCCCCCGTGGATTATTAACTTTCAACGAACGCAAATATTTGCGCTTATCAACGACTCCATAGCTAGATAGCGGGGAACAATGTTAAATCGCTTTAAATGGAACATACGGATAAACACAAAAACTCATTTTCATTACATTAAACGTTGTCGAATCTGCCAGTTTTGGATTTAATATTGATCGCGTGGCGCTTTTCGCTTTATTAATCAATAAAAATTGTTTAACAAACGTTAATTTTTCGGACGACCGAGCAACAGCGGGATGTCGCTCGCGTGTATTTACTTGCCAGAAATATTAATGTCTCTATTAAAAGTCTTATTATAAATTAAAGTAAATCAGAATCCATCTTCACATCTTTATATCTCATGTATTTTACATGTTAAACTCGGTTCGGACTTTCAAATAGGAGCCGATATCCTTTAAATCGTCTTACCGCGGCTCCGAGTTCAACCAAGTAGCAAAGCCGTGAAGTTAACGGCATCAATTATAACTTGAAAATACTAAACATTTACGCGATATTAAAATAGCGGGGCAAACTATAATCCGATAGTTAATTATCACGAATCAGCCGGCACATTTTCTAACCGCCTGCGTCGTAAAATTAACGTAATTTAGTCTCGTGCTTAACATAAATAATAGTAATTAAATCAACTATAATGCCTTATGTCATAGTTTACATAATTTTGTCGAATTAGCGTTATTCAATCAGAATATACCGGTATGAAAACACAGAGCATTATTCAGAGAAGCGTAACAAACCGCGATGATATGCAAACAATTTGCAAATTGGTAAGCTCAATTGGTCTCCAGTATCATTTTGTTATAGTCGCTAATAGAAATAACGGAAATAACTGTGGGTAGCGGCGGCTAGCGCAACGCTAGCGTGAACGCTGCAGCATTACCTAGTAAACGAATATGTTAAGAATCTACCTCAAAAATGTTATTGACAAATTCGCGAGCGGCATCAGAGCGAGCGGATATTGCGCGTCGAAAGATATTGAGGTCCGCGTGAAAAATAATGAATATGCCAAACGGGGAGAAATTTTAAATGAGGACGGCGAAACTCGCGATTTATGATTGTTGACATTTCGCGTACATTAAATATGCGCGCCGCTGCCGATATTTGCAGTTTTACCTAGCCCCCAATTGATCCATATTTATTATAGCGTTTCAGGTATGCCGCCCGCGTATTTCCCCTCTCCTGCGCCGTGGACGGGCAAGTTTGAAAAATTCCCCGGATTTGCAGCGTGGGCGAGTACGTTCGTATGCGTGCGTCAAGTAATGATATATACGATGGCAATAATTTCCGAATAACTTGTGCAACGGCGCGGCGGTGGCGGCGGAGGCGTACGGTGACGGGTGTACGCGCGGCGATAAAAATGACAAAACGCCGTCGTTTTTAGGAACGCACGCTCAAGGTTTGCATTTATTATCCGCTTCCTCCCCCCCCCCCCGCGCTCGACAGGGCAGAGGAGTGCGTAATCCGCGTGCATTCCGCTGTGCAAATTACGAATGCGATGTTTATTGCTTAAAAGAGAAAAAAAAAGAAGAAATATCACCTTTCATCGAAAAATATTTTCCGCGCTGCTTCCTCAGCGCGGGCGCGCGTGTGTGTTTACGCGCGAATAAGCCCGCGTTTGGCTCAGTGTCTTTCGCGAAATGCGCGCGAAGCTGACTGTATTTTTTATTTTCCTTTGTTCACTGCCTGTCTTTTATTTATCCCCGTTTTTTTTTTCCCAGCGGCTCCGGCTCTCTTGCAACGCTAAATTTCGGTGCAATAGCGTGCGGCGGATTCCAAGCCCAGTAGTGATGGCTTTACCTTTTTCGCGCGCGTGACATTCGGATAACAACGTCACGCTCGTCCGTTTCGTTTCGCCGAACAAATCCGCGAGAGAAACGGATTATTTATTTTTCATATATAATTGACGGCTCGACGTCGCGCCGCCCTCAAGGAAATTAAAGAGTCCACGTCGCGGGATAAACGTTCAAAATCACGGATAATGAGCCGACCGTTCGACCCTTCAATAATTCATCGCGAAACTATTTCCGTAACATTCTCGTTCGAGCTGGATGAGTGAACTTTCAGAGCGAAAGCGCAGCGATTATGCCGAAAATCACAGTGTGAATTTTTCAAATAAAGGAGAAAAAAAGCCCTCGCGACACTTGGAGTTTCGAGAAGCTGAAATAACCTTTTCGAGCAGTTTTTCACACGTTATTTTATAATTAATCTGGACAAAAACAATGGAGCAAAATAATTGCGATACTCGTAATAATAACGCCGCGAATGTTTCCTAACGATATAATTAGTGATAATTATTACTATTAATTGGTAATTATATTAATATTAATAATCGATGATTATAGAGTATCAATTACTAATTAACAATTATCGTGATTACTTGCATTAAACGTATACAAGGATAGTCCAGTGGTATATTTATCTCGCTATATACAATCGGTTTAAGCCGGAGTTTAGGAATTTTGTAGTTCTTATCAAAGAGAAATCTGTACAAAATTACAGCCGTTGAGCCCCGAAGGGTACTGAAATCTCTTTCGCGCGATAACTATCGTTTCGATAACTAGGACGGCATCGCACTGTGATAAGGCCGAAACGCTCGATCGAGGCGCGATCCGCCTTAGCTCTTTTATCACGAGTTTCCTCAGTTATCGCGAAGTTATCGCAAAGTTCCTTCTCGTTGATGAAACGTGACGTTGATAAAACATTTCCCTTTTCCGTCCGTATTAAGCTTTATCTCGTAGAGGCGGTCTTTACAGCCTTTGACTTCAGTCGGATCGACGCGCGTACCTTAATTTGGCGCTTTAATACGTATTTTAGTTAATCAAACTTTATTCCGCGATCGAACGGAATTAAATTCAAGGATATTTAATATTTACATCATTAAAAATCTAATATCGCATTAAACATAAAAATCTAATATCGGAAACAGGATAACCTGTAAAAATATCCTTCTACATATCGACGTGACCATTTTCATATAAATTGCTATCTCGATATGTGTACTCGCCATTTTCTTTAGAAAATTATTCGCCCGAGATATCCCCGTCGATACAATTTCGCTGTCAGCTATGTTTATTCTCCCTCGGGATAGCCCGAGACGGGCATTATTCTTTCCTTAAAAACACATAAAAGTTATCACATAAGGAAACTTTGAACCACACCACGGATTTTATCAGTTTAAAAACGTTAAATACACCGAAAGATATTTAATTTTGCACTGTTTTCCTACTTCATGCTAAGATTTCGAGATTTATCAAGTATTAATTTTACATCAACAATTTTCGAGTATTGTTTTTAAAGAAACAAAATACACATATTATATATAAAAAAAATTTAATATTTTTCAGAACAACAGCAATTTTTGTAATCACATTTCAATCAAGTATAGAAAATTTTAATCGTAGCTAAAAAATTGTAAATATTTCACAAAAATTGGGATATTTTTTTTTGTAAAAAGAAATGCCATTTTGAAACTTTATTTATGATACTTAATATCAGGAGAGACGTTTGTTCTACAAAAGCGCTCCGTAAAACGTAAACTTTCGAAATCCGATATTTCACATGCAACGACTTGATACCTCACTTAGCGCAAACACGCGAGGGAAAGAGAGAAATATTGAACCTCCAATAAATGATTATTATTTCCGCTCTGCTCCTACTGCAAATACGACGATTCGCAAACGAGT
>VBVR01005673.1:0-11527 GCA_011638315.1 Tetramorium parvispinum
TCCTTCGCCCCTGACCCTCCCCCTCCAGCTGGAACAAGAAATCGCAAATGTCAAAGTAACATCAAAATGACTTCAAAATATATTACCATTGTATCATTTTATCGCTGTTTAGCGTTATTTTGATATGAATATGACGTCATCATAATTTTCGTTCTACCTGGGCCGTCGAGCGCGATTTCTGCGCGATTTCTGCGCGATTCTCCGGGTCGCGTGACGAAACGAGACGCGAGGGAGGAAAAAAAAAGAACCAACGACCGTTTCCGCAATCCACGGCTCGTCGCCCTCGCGGGAAAACTGCGGGAAAACCGGGGCGGAGGGGGGGGTGGGAAAAACGGCCGTGCGGACCTGACGTCGATACGGCGTCCCGCGTGCCTCTTCCGCTCCAAATATCGCCGCGCGGACGTCAGCGCAAATATGGCCGCGTTTCCAACATCGACGATCGGCCGGGTCTCTCGTCTCCCGCGACGCGCGCGTTCCTCTTGCGACTTCCCTCGCCCAAGAGGAAGTAGCGCGCACCGCGTGGGCGGGGAAGGGGGAGGAGAGATCGCGGAAAAGCGCGACCGAAAGGGATCGAGAGTCAAGAGTATCGAGACTGATCGAGACGACGATGGCCCCTACGATCCACTCGCGACGATCGCCGTCGGCTTGCGCGATCGACGCGCGTGATCGAATTCGGTCAGAGCGGCTCCCACGGCCGCCACGGGGAACGCCAACTGGCGCGACGCGACGCGCCGCGCCGCGCCGCGCGGCGCCATGATTAACCCCGGTGCTGGCCGGCCAGCTCCCGCCCGTGATATCTCGCGGGGCCGCTACACGCGAGGAGGAAACAAGCGAAGGAGACGCTCTTATCCGCGATCCGGTCGCTAGAGCGAATTCAACCCAAACGACGACGGTGACTACGGCACGCGGTGTCGGTCCGATAGACGTTATTTAACGCGGAGTTTTATCAAGAGACGCGCCGAGTAAATACGCCGCTGTACCGTGTATCTTTGTACGCGAGATGATTCGAGTCGAGGCCCTTTAGATTGTGGGATCTCGAGAACGGATGAGTCGATCGAATTATGAGTAGACTCGATAGCTTGAGTTTGGATTGTATAATAAGTGTTATTTTTCAACGAAATTCAGACAAAAGAACTGATGTAAATTTCTATCAGTGCAAATTAATTTTAATCTCGGTCTAACTTAGTTTCGATCCTTTTCTAATTCTTAAAATTAGAGAAAGATGAAAAGCAAGTTAAACCGATTAAATTTAACCGGATATTGATAGAAATGAATATGATATGAGCAAATAGGCTGTTTTGCAGAAATATATTGATAATTTATTACGGTGCATAATACGTTTCGGATTACACGGAATCTTCTTCAATTACTAATACTAATTAAATATACAGAAATCAAAAAATCTAAATTAAATTAAAGTAAATAAATAAGGTCACATCAATTTTTATTTTTATTTTTCGTCTGTATGTCATACGAGATATTGCGATGCAAAGTTTCGACTCGACAGTAATTGACATTTAAGAAACATCGCCCAGGCATGTCTTATCGCGTGTACGCCACGTGCAGCGTATAAGGATAAAATATCATAGATATATAAACGAAATATTGTATCATACGATTAAATAAGACATCTTTATGTGCAGTGCACTTTCTGTATAGTTGTCAATCTATTTATATCATCATTTAAGGTTTTGCATTAGGTAACATTTATAAATTTTTAGTAGCGTTGATCACTCATTGCCACTATAGTAATGTACGTATTAATTATTTAGAAGCCTTTCAAATTACATTATCTAAAAGGTAAAGGGGAAAATTAGAACAAAATAATATATCATCCAGATATATACGCGCCATTTTAATAGATTGTACCTACTCTACCCTATGAATAATAAAAATTCCCAATTCGATTATTTGCACTTGTCTTCATTTTTGTTTGTTTTACACGCTCGCAATTATTTCTTGCTGCATAGTAGGAGAGTCTTTTTAACGAAATAATTAGATAGAATTAGATAAAATATCGAATTAAAAATGGCTATTTTAAAAAAAAATTAACTCTATAAAAATAAATGGATAGTTTTGGATTGATTTGTGGAGATACATTTTAGTTATTTACACGTCATCTGCGTTTGGGCTCCCGTTAGTCTGTCACTGTTATCTACCATCACACAGGAAAAACAGTCTTTATTAGATTAAAAATGGATATTTCAAATCTCATTTATCCACGTGATAAGATACGTTTGTTTTTTTCTCTAATGAGAACGACACGTGTCTGTCACCAGTAACTACTATTCTTAGAGATATCGACATTGAATTTCCGGAGAGAAGCATCGCCACTTTCCGAGATCAACGCGTAATTCCTCAGCCACGAAAGGGACGAAAGGTGCATTCAATACGCCCGCGTATCGTATGACCGACTTTGGCTTCCTGGCACGATATCCGGTGGAGAACGACAGAAACGAGTGCGAATGAACGGCTGGAAAACTCCAATGGACACGCGCGCGCACATTCGCGGCAGCATTTCAGATCGACTCGGAGGAATCGTCGTCGGATGACGCGTCTGGGCGCGATCGATCCGCTCGGGCAACGGTTCCGCCGTCGATCACCTTCGTTCCGCGCCTTCTCCTCCGAACGCGACCGAACGAAAGAAATGAGAGAAAAAAAGAAACCAAAAATGAGGGGAATCAATTGGGAGCAGCCATATTGCGAGGCCGTGGTTCCTCCAAGTCGGGAGGACTCCTCCGTCATTTCTTTTTGCCCTCCCAAAATCGCGTACCGCTTTTCACGCCATTTTCTACCGAATTTTGCTCCCGAATTCATTTTCGATCGTCGACGGGAGTCAACAATTTGCAGATATATATTAATACGCGCGTAATATATGAGTTGGCGTTTAATTTGAACTTTCGTGCCACCTGCACCGCCATCCACAGTGATAGCCTCTCATATATATGTGTGTGTGTGTGTATAGTAAGTTATCTCGATATTATCACATGTGACCGCGTTAACGGTGACAATGACAATTAGCGCCGCGTCTTCAGCAACGATCGACGGTCGAGTAATTGAGCGATCAACCGAAAGTTCCCCTTCCTTGCCCGGAGGATCCACTAATCATCGAGGTCATTCATTTGTTCGTTCGTTCGTCCGTCGCGTCGAATTTTGCCTTAAAAGTATCGACGGCGATGCGAAAAAGATTGTCGTCGCGACGTCGTGGCCGCCTTCTTCCTTTTAGCTTTCCCCCTTCCTCACCTCTCGACTGTGTCCCTCTTTTTCTATCCCTATCTATCTCTCTTCCCTCCCAGCCCTCCTCACTCCGCTCCAACTCGTTCCTGTCGAGCTCTCTTCCGTTCTCTTCGATCGCAAATATCGTTCTTTCGTCACCGGCGTCGGTACTGGCCGTCGAAGTGGATGGCGAATCGTAGAAAGACTACGAGAAGGCAAATGGGTGCAGCCCGTTCCCTCCCGCACCCCTTCGCCGCGCCCTTGCGGTCGGTCGACTCGACCAGGCAGCCGACGATGGCGAGGTAGCGCAGCCTGGGCGCCATCTGCAATTCAGATTCCGTTCCGGAAGAAGTGTGTCGTTCCTTTCGACACGCGTCCTTCCTCCTTCTCGCTTTGCCTTCTTCCTCTTAGTTCAATGGTTCCTGACTTTTGAACTGAGGCCTCGATATGGCCCAACTTCCGATTCGAATTTCCCTTTATTTCGCTTCACCGGAAGTCCCGCGATTGTGGGCAGCGTTCGAGGAAGAAACTACTTTCATTGTCCGAAAGCGGATGTCTCTTTTTTTTTTTTATTACGATGACATCGCTCTATTGGCGCGACCTGCAACTATATAACATAAGAGATCCTACTGTGACTAGATTCAAATCTGAATCCTGGGGATCGATTGTGTATCACAAAACTTGATGAAAATTACAAAAGTAAGCAAATTTACCAGAATGTTTATAATTTCATTGATTAACATATAGCGAATTTGCTCACTTTTGTAATTTTCATCAAATTGTGTTATACACAGTCGACCCCCTGAGCAGGGCTAAAAGTATTGAGTCCTACTATTTCTTTTTCAAAGTGGTCCATTCAATTCCTTCGGTTCTCATTCCGGAAACGTATCATCTTTGTCCTACATTCTATTTCCATCCCGAGAACCTTCTCTTCCGTCCCACGGCGAGACTACTCGAGGAGCTATTCTTACTTAGTCATGTTTCGTATCGTTCGCTGTTATTACTGCTAAAATTGTTTTTTCCTTCCTCGCGGAGTCCACTCGTGCACTCGGACGGGGAGCGTCGCTGCTTCTCTCAGGGTCGCCTACTTTTCCGGTCCCGGTGGAGTCGCGTCTCGGTTCATCTCGGCGGTACTCGGCGGTCTCGCGAGCCGAGAGCGAATCCTCTCGGAGCCGCAGAAGCATCGACACGCCGATACGTATGTCTCGCCGATATATCGTTCCCTCCGTCGAGATGGAGCGAAGTGCGCTCGTATACAGGGTGTCCCAGGCGTCCAGCCAATTCCGGACCTAATTATTTCCATTTCGGTGAAAAATAGCATATAGTAGTTATCATTATGCGCTATAATTTTTAATTATTACAAAGCCCCACGCGATCGAGCGGCCGAAATAGAAATTGGGGATGGAAATGGTCTACATCCGCATCCGCAAACGAATATACATATTTCTCCGTAATTCTTTCGCGAGGAATTCTTTCAATTTCTCTCATAGGAGGAGCGTAACGCAAATTGCATAATCGTTCGAAGTACATATAACTTAAAACGTGAAGCAATTATTGCGGTGCAATTAAACGTTTCGCGAAACAGCAACCAAGAATACACTGCCTTTTACAGACCAAGCAAGGAGGGGCATTTATCTTCGCTTTAAAGGTTAACGCATAAGTTACGAAAGTCTTCGCTCCGATATTTGGATCTCTGTTCTCCTCTTTCTCGGCATCACTGGACATCAGTGTCGGAAGAGGCGACCTTTTCGTGCGCGAGGCATCGAAGCGACGAGCGCGATAACAACGTCGATGTGTGCGTGTGTAAAGTAGTAGGGCGTTACGCAACGTGCGTGCCTCTTACCTGCCAAGAGCCACGCGTACACGCGTCGCGCCGCCATTGAGAAGGACGAGGCCGGAGCGAAGTTGAGGATGCACGACGATGAACAAGCAGAAAATGTACTATCGAAGATTCCAGATTAATCCCGCGTAAATTTTCACGATTGTCAAGCGTGATCCGTGGATAACTGAAAAATACAGACATTATTAACTGCGATTGTCGATGCAAATAGTGAATATTTAATTGAATATATAAAATCAGAATGTTTCAGCGTAATAGTTGCGGTACACCCCTAGTAGCACAAAATGTTGGCGCAATATTGGTCCAATCACATAAATACAATATTAAATATTGATCCAATATTGTAAGGTGGACACTTTGTCTTATTTAGCCAATCTAATAATTATTGAAGCTGCATTTAATGTATAGCCAATATTGGCGTAATATTGAGAAATATTGGCCAATGCACTTCCAATATTAATTCAATATTGTATAATTATTAACGCGCAATATTAATAATACATCTGCATTTAATGTATGGCCAATATTGTCCTCATATTGGGAAATATTGGCCAATGCACTTCCATAACCAATACTGAGCCAATGTTAGCCAATGTATAGCCAATATATTGTGCTACTAGGGACGTTACTAGAATAAGTTTCGCCTATATACCCTAATATATCTTGATGTGTACTAAAAATCGTCCTTTAATAATACATGAATTTTAATGGTTGTTACAGCTTTTTACCATGAAAGCTGGGTTACCGACTCTACTATACACACATATTTATTATCACCGTTTGTGTATACTAAATACCTAAGTGTAATATAAATGTGTGTGTGTACTCCAGCTCTCATGGTAAAAAGCTGTAACAATCATTAAAATTCACCCATAGTATATACATCTCAATTAGCCAAATGAAAAACAGATTTTGCAGTGTCCGCTATGAACTTGAGCAGACATACAATAATAAAGCAGAAATGTAATAAAATAGACTATGGTTACGCTTGATTATAGAAATTGATTAAAATATCCCGTCTCGTCGCCATTCAAACGAATATAAAATGATAATTCCTGACAATGAGACAAAGTTGGATGAGTTATGTAATCTGGTACGTGTAAACAACAAAACGGCTAAGGCACAGTTTTTAGCGAAAATTGTAAATAACGACCTGCTGGCGCATTAATATCTTACGCTAAATTCCGCCCTTTTTACCATTGCATTGTTTGCCACAATTCCGTATCGTCACATTATTTTTCTCCTGAACGGAGAAGTATCTTCAGTAGTGAATGAAATCAATGAATAAAAATAGAACGCAATGTCGGTAAAGTAACTCGCGACAAGTACCGACGCGAGTTTCGCTTATCGTCCGATGGTACATAGAACGCGAATACGTCGAATATACCGGGTGTACTTGCACTGTCCAAGCATTGACACAACTGTTACGTAAGACAAGAACTCGGACTCTCGGACTGATAATGTATGAACGTTTTATAAAAGGTCTCGAAAGGTCGATAAATTCTCCATTAGGCTAATCAATGCAGGCAGACTGTGTCTCGCTAACGGATGTATATATAATAAAAAGTAATGAGTCATTGTTGAAATATTCATTCGTTCATCTCCATTATATATTTAATTTTAATTGACTGATTTGACTTTTGTCGATAATTAAGAGGAAGATCATCTACTTCCCAAGGAGTTAAGAGGTCTAGATTCTTATCAGAGTAAATGAACAAAGTCAATGAAATAAGTAATGATTGACTCGTCTGTAAAAAAAAACTCCGATTAATTTAATCAGTGATTAATTCAACCGGCAGAATTGTTTGCGATAAAAAGTTCCAACTGTTATTCAATGTCTGTAAATCTTTTTTTTCTTTTTAAGTGACATGGTACTAATAATCCTTGCATCTGTGTTAATTAACAAAATGATGTATTATTTGACAAGTTAATCGGAGATCTTATTTAATTAACTTCAAGATTCTTTTATTTTCAATTTGGCTTCCGGGTTTAAACTGTGTCAATTCTTGATTGGATTCCGTAAAAATTTTAGTTCACTTCATCAGGAAGGAACAACCTGATACCAAAATGTTCACGAAATGTCAGGATCAGATCAAGAATTTACACGAGTTAAACCCGAAAATCAAAGACAATATTCATGCATCGCAAATTCCAATCTTTCAGTTTAATAGATTTAATCTGTATGAGAAACTGCTGGGTCTCGTTATTGTGTATTCTCCCTCATATAACTTATATACCAATAACACAAAAACAGGAATCGATGTAAAAATGTCTCGCTCTACATAATTCCATAAATTATTCAAGCGTCAAAGATAATTATATATTTTGCCATCATTTTTTGCTCGAGTTGCAGTAAAATGAAAATTCCTATCTCCACATTAGCGTAACATTCGTATTACGGGTGAAATTAAGTAATCGAGAGTTGATAACTGATAGTTGATAACTGATAGAAAACATTACTGTTTACGAGGTTGTTTATCGCCATGCGATAGATCACGAGGCAATTTTTTTGTAAAAATTCTAAAAATACGATGCAACATTATATTAATGCAAGGTGCAATATTTATACATCTTAGGAATTGGATCGTAATGTCAAGAAAATGTAAATTTAAAAAGAGAAGTTTCCATATTCTTAGATAAAATATTTTCTTTCTATCTCCCGAGAATTTAATTTCACCGAATTATTCTTATTTAATGTAGGATAATTCACAAGTTATTAACATTAGCACATGTATAATATTAACTTAGTTATGTAGGATTAAAAAATTTATTTAAAAATTTATACAGCTACATATAATTCGCTTTCCAGATCAACCAATGCTAAATTTATTCCAATAAATTACTTCATTCATGTAGACGTATTTTAGGTTTTTAAAATGCCACCGCAACAGATGATATTTTAGACCATCGATTTTGCTGAGTTGAATAATTGGTACAATCAGGCAGTATCTCGCCAGTATACTATCTCGCCTTCCATATCTATTGCATAGTTATCGAGGAAAATATGAGGCAATCGGTTCTTCATAACGTTTCGCAAAACGAACGGTCTGATTAATGACTTAAAGATAAAATCAAGCGCGGTCACGAACGCGTAACGTTAAACCGAGGAAGATTTGACGTAATTCTAAGCAATAATCTTGTATGCCTGTAATTATATATATGCTCATTGAAGTCTGGTTTTTTTCCCGTAACCACGTAAATATTTCTTTTTTTTCTCATTGTAACGCCGATGACTTTAATACTTCGCTCGTAGGCTACAGTCCTCGCCGTCACCAACAGCGAGTCACGCGTTGAGCTGTTTCTTCAGATTCTCGGCGAGCTTGTTCATAAAGTCGAATGTCTCGAGATAGTCGGCCCTGGTAACGTTGTTCATGCCCTTGATGCAGATGGCGAGGTCCTTGGTGAGGAAACCGGACTCGATGGTATCGACGCAGACCTTCTCCAGCGTCTCAGCAAAGTGTCGCAGACGCGCGTTGTCGTCGAGCTTAGCGCGATGCAGGAGGCCGCGGGTCCATGCAAATATAGAGGCGATCGGATTGGTGGAGGTTTCCTTGCCCAGCTGGTACTGGCGATAGTGACGAGTGACGGTGCCGTGGGCGGCCTCGGCCTCGATCGTACGGCCGTCCGGACACACGAGGACCGAGGTCATCATACCCAGCGAGCCGTAGCCCTGCGCCACGGAGTCCGACTGCACGTCGCCGTCGTAGTTCTTGCACGACCACACGAAACCACCGTCAGACTTCATGGCATAGGCCACCATGTCGTCGATCAGTCGGTGCTCGTACCAGACATTCTTCGCCTCGAACTGCTTCTTGTACTCCTTGTCGTAGATCTCCTGGAATATGTCCTTGAAGCGACCGTCGTACTTCTTGAGAATCGTGTTCTTTGTGGACAGATACAGCGGATAATTGCGCGACAGCGCGTACTGGAATGAGCTGTGGGCGAAGGCGCGGATGCTCTCGTCGGTGTTGTACTGCGCCTGGGCGATGCCGGGACCCTTGAATTCGTGGACGGTGTGCTGAATCTTCTGACCGGAGGCGCCGGTCCATGTAATCTCCAGCTTCCCTGGACCCGGCACCACAAAGTCCGTGGCCTTGTACTGATCCGCGTGTGCGTGTCTGCCGATAATGATTGGCTCCTTCCAACAAACAACCAGACGCGGTATGTTCTTGCAGATGATTGCCTCGCGGAATACCGTACCGCCCAGGATATTCCTGATAGTGCCGTTCGGACTTTTCCACATCTGATTCAGCTTGAACTCCTCCACGCGCTTCTCGTCCGGTGTAATCGTGGCGCACTTGATGCCGACGTTGTAACGCTTGATCGCCTCAGCACATTCCACCGTCACCTTGTCGTCCGTAGCGTCGCGATTTTCGATACCCAAATCGTACGTGTGCAATTCGATGTCTAAGTAGGGCAGAATGAGTTTCTCCTTGATCGCGTCCCATATGATGCGCGTCATTTCATCGCCGAGAATGTCGACGACAGGACCTGCCTAGAAATTGCAAAATATTTACAAAATTACTTAAAGAATATTTCATTGAGGTTGAAAAAGAGGTCTTTCCTCTTTTTCAGAAAGTTTCTTGTACACAGAATAATGTTTATGCGGAAATATGTGTACATTGAGGATGGTCAAAACCAATGTGCCGAAACGTTTATAAGAAAATATTAATTTGTATTAAAAAGGAGAGCAACCATCAACCAGCTCTGGCCCAAAAAAGCAGAGTACTTATTATATTTATTAAATTTATTAATAAGGAGCCTACCATTTTGATTTAAATAGTATTTCAATGAAAATTGTAGGCTCCGAATTAATAAATTTAATAAATACAATTTAAATGGTATTTAAATCAAAATGGTAGGCTCCTAATTTGATATCTTTCTTATACACAAGTTCCATTTTATAAATATTAATTAAAGAAAAATAATGTCCTTTATAAATAAATACTAATTAAAGAAGAAACGTATTTTATAAATTAATATTAATTAAAGAGAAAACGCTAACATGCATCCATCCTCAGACTTGAATTCAAATATTTATTCCTTAGTATTTCAGAGTAGAACAAAGTAGTTAGTAAAATAGTTTTGAAGTAAAATAGAGTATTTTCAAACATTTAGTAATTCGCGATAACATTCATTCATCATCATGCAGGTAAAAAGTCTGAAGGATCGGTGTAAAGTCCACTTTTCCACGCCCTTCCCCCGTCGTCGAGGGAAATCGTCGCAATACCAGTTTTAAATCCCTTCTCCTTCAAAGATGTCACAGAAATGAGACGGTACAATTTTGACGCAGGGGCAAGTCTCAATCACTGTTTACCTTTATTTTTGCCATTGTCGCGAATGAGGCGCCGAGAGTCTTCGCGAGTTGTTCCAACGACGGTGATTTTCGCAGCAGGTGATGACGTTGACGGTCCGGTTGCCGCACTGCGAGTGGCGACGGCGGCGGCGACGATGACGCGACACCGTAGTAACTAGCTGACTGTAACGAGCGTACAGTCTTTATAAAATGTGCGCACGGCTGGACGGCACGGTGGGGCGCAAGCATGGCAGCTTTAAATATTTACGTCACCCACCTCTCCACCTGCGTTGCGTACGGCCGACTATTCTCTCCGCTCGAGACGTATTCTTATCGCACCTGTGCCTTTCTTCTTCCTTCTTCTGTCACTTGTTTTTCCCGGATCAATTGTTAACGTTCGGCGCGCAACGACGGCCTGGATCGATTCCGGGATCGCTGATAAGAGATCGGAGCGCGTTATCGCGCGCGGCAGTCACATGTTCGAGTCTTGCAATTTGTGTATGTACGTCAGAAAAGTGATACTCGCGCCGGGGGATCTTGAATCGAGAGCAAATATCTTGCCCTCTTTCTCTTCGCCGCGTCTTCTCTCTTGTGCCGAGAGCGAACGTGACGTAACTGATCGGCGTTCCGTTGGACGCTATCGGGTTCACATTTTTATGGAGGATGTACTTGTGGTCTTGCGTATCTATCGATATTTATTGCTGAACTCGAGATTTTGCGACCTGATTTTGCCGAGACACCGCGGAACCGCCTCGTCCCGCCGACGCTCTTACGAGGCATCCCGAGTACCCGGCTGCCGTTACGATCGAAAATAAGAGCCGACGTGAGCACGCGGATCCGATTTTTTTTCTCTTTCGTTTCGAAGTTACAGCGCGTTAGCAGTCGCCATGTGGTGCGCGCGAGTCCATCTAGGGAGATTTCACTTCTAGATTTCCGTTGGTAACATTTTTGTATCCAGGGCTGCGTGCAAGAACTTTATGTCCAATTTGACCAATCACATTATTCAATTCGGCCGTCCATAAAGCGGTTTTTATTGGCCGCGTTCAGCAGACACAACATGTTGAATTCGTCTTAGGGCCAATTTCATCAACCTCGGTTAGACTAACCGACGGTTAAAGTTAACAGGATGGCCAATAGATATACCCATTAAAATTTCAGGTTATAAGTATAACAAA
>VBVR01005674.1:0-11527 GCA_011638315.1 Tetramorium parvispinum
ATTATAGATTTATCACATAAAAATGTTGTTAAATTTATTACATATAAACGTAAATATTTACTTATATAATTTATAATCTATAGCATCGGAAAACGAACATATATCAAGTTTCAATTTGGACATTTGTGTTATCTGTGGATAACAATTTGTTTTATTATATCAATGCATATTATAATTGAATGCAACGTTAATTTGCGTCATATTATTTTTTGCAAAGGAGCAATTTGTATATTTTTAGAGAGCAGTAATAGTATATATACGGTATTCCACGACTTGCGCCTTTAATTTTTAATAAAACATTCTGATTAAAACTTTAAATTACTTTTAATGAGAATAATATCTCTAGCTTTTATGAATTAAACATTCTCAAAGTTAAATGGATATGATGAATTTAAATTAGAAATTAAAATATTTTTTAGTTGACTTAAGTTGACTTAATATTAAATATATAGCATGCAAACTTTATATAATTTTAATAAATTAATTTTGAAGAATTAGTTTTTCCACTTAAATTTAATTTTGAATTTATGGAGATATAAATTAGAAACTCCGAAAAATCTATCGTTGAAATCGAGATTGCAAATTGTGGATCGTTCTGTATCTCAGATTTCATAATATAGCTCTAAATTTTTTATGTATATTTGCGAAATGAAATTTATTCTAGAAAAAATTTCTCCTGTGCACTTTCGTATTGTATATATGTAATAATAACAGCTCACCACGTATTGCATTATTAGTCAATGCTCGAAATAAAATTATTTGTATATAACTACATGGATTATTTTTTAGGACTGTGCTTATAATAAGAGTCTATGATAAAATACGTACGATTTAAAGAAAGTCCTGAGAGCTAATGAATTATTATAACTGTCGAATATGATCAACGTATAAATAAAAGCGATTCTATCCAAAATGTTTTATTATTTCTTTCGATGATTAGGAAATAACATTATTCACTTATTAAATCGAAATTGTATTTTCAAATCAATATAAATGTATATGCGTAATTATTTTTAAAATTTTACGCTCTCTAAAATGTCTATTTATGCAAATAAAATAATGTGAAATATAATTCGAATTCCGCGTTTTTTTGGACACGAGTATATTAATATTTCGAAATATATAAAACTTAATGAGCACACAATTGATAGATTGCAGCTTGAGCTTCATCTTCCCAATTTTCCACATTTTTTTAAAAATTATCACAATTTTTTTTCTTGATATTTATTTTATAAATTGGAGATACATAGCTTTTATATCATTTGTTTATACATATAAATTTGGTACTTTTATTGCAAAGAAACATTACGGTTGAGAGAAAAATTATTTGCGAATGAATTTCTCTGGAAATATTTAATTTGTATGTAATTATTATGTCAAAAGTGCATGGATCATAATTAGTAGAAATTATAAGTATTGCAACCTATCTAAGAGGATGCACTATGCCAATTCTAAATACTTTTGGAGTTAAGTGCAATGCAAACTTCTCATTACTATTGTAATCATTCAAAAGTGAGTTTTACAATCACTACTTTTATTGTACCTTAAACGTAACAATTTCGTTATACCATATACACATTGTTTTCCTGTATCCGTAAAAAAGATGAAAAAGAAAAATGAAGAAAAACAATTTTCGGGGACAAGTTTAAGTGGGCAGGGAGCACTGCAAATGCCAAATGCATTTATAGTGGCGTATATTCAATTATTCTATTTCTGATTGCCCTGAAGACACACGGAAACGGACACACAATATTAATATTACGACATGACGCCCGCACGTGTTTTACAAAACAATCCAGGGATTCGTTATCCAATCTCCCCAGATGATTCGCCTCGGTACAGGAATGTAAGACAACACATTTTACAATATCGTACGTGAAATCAGGAAATTACATCTTATTTAATCGTCTTGTCTGTGTATATTATATATAAGTATGTGTGTATATGTATGTGTGTGTAACGTGTATATGTGTGTACGTATGCATACTTATAAACTTGTCCATCTTTTTTTTGTTATAATAGTCACTTTCACTTTATAAAATATTAGAACGAAATGACCCTCCTCTTCTTAACTTAGTTAACGACCACCTGTTTGTTCTTGATATACTTCAATGACATCATCATTTTCCATTTCCAGCTGAAATAAATACAATCCCATTAAAAACACTTTCAATATTACTAGCTACAAATATTAATAAACATAACATTTAGATAAAATAATATTTATTCTTATAAAAAATATCTCTTAATTTATTTCATACTATTTGTATATCTTTGATTGTATCTTATCTAAAAATAGGTATCAAAAGTAAAGATATGAATGTTTATACAATAAATTTTTTACCTACAACTGATTGGAAACTAAATTCTTTACTTTGACAAAAGAAAATTTAATTTATTCTCCTATTGATTCCAAACGAAAAACCATAAAACTGATTGATTTACCTGCTTTGGTGTTTCATCGTCGTTGATTCTTTTACCGTCAAAGAGAAACCTAAGTGATGTCATAGGTACACCCTAAACAAAATTAATATCATTACTACATGAAGCATATCGAGTTCGAATAAACGTCGGAAGATATATTTCACAATCTACCACAATTTTGTAAGTTATTACAGACTGAACCAAAGTCTTGTTTTACAATTTACATGTTACAATCTAACACAACTTTGCAAATGACGTTGGAACTTTCATTTTTCTATACAGTTTACATTTAAAAATTGCAAAAAAATCGTCGAGGATGTGAAGATCAACGATCCTGCAAAGACTTGAAGACTCCGACATTACAATTCACAGCCAAAGGGGCGTTCCGTTTTACACATGATGTGCATAATGCATCATTCCCAGTTTATCTTTTACAAGAAGTAAATAAGAAGGATAAACGATGCATCGTATCATGCATGAAACAGAACGTACCTTGCGAGCTTCAGAAATGGGTCGATAAACTGAAAACAAAGTTCTAGACACACTAGGGGGTCTCCTTCTCCTTACATTCTACATTCTTACCGCGTAATTTTTTACAAAACTCACACGTGCGGCACGTGGCGGCAAAACGCGAGCGGGCGCGAGCGAAAGAGAATTAAACGGGGAAACCTACCACGCGATCGCTATAGGACTTCTTCAGCTTGCCCATCTGCGTGGTCATCTTTACCCTAAAATGAATTTCGTTGCTGTCCTGCAAAGAAAAAACGGAATCTCATGAGGGGAGGGGGGTTGTTGTGTGCGCGAGCGCGCGCGCGCGCTCGCGGGCTACAATCGCACGAGGGCGTATCTTTTTTTTTTCTTTTTTAGCATGCATTGCTTACGTTTCCGACAACTTTCAATTTGATATACTCTGAATTGGCGTCTCCCGGGCCGGCTTCAGGCTTCTGCTCCTAGTGGCACACGGCAAGGTTATAGAGTGATATAGTTCAAACTTCTCACGGCGGAGAGTCGGTGCGGGAGATTCCCCGGCGGAGGCTCCGATCGCCGCCGGCCGCGTTCGCGGCGGGCGACCGCGGCGCAGCGGGACCGCCGGGACGGCGATCGCGCCTGCCGGGGTGCTTACCTGGTTGTCCGACATGGTTATTCAATTTAGTTACAATAAACGTTCTTCACCACGCGCCAGAAACGCTAACCAAACACAAGCTCGCAATATGGCGCCGTGCTTTTGTCAGTTTCACAGTCTACTCGCTTCTACTCGCCGGGGAACGAAGGACCGTAACGGTCGCGGTATTCGCAAACGCATCCGCTTCGCTCCCGCGACGCTAGCCGGGTTGCGTTCGGGTTGGGTTGGGTCGCGGCGGGGTGGGTAGCCAAGATTCGCGGTGTTTACGAATTCTTCGTGATAGGTCGCGGCCCCGGAATGCATTTTCTCCCCCTTTTAATTGTATATTCCATGCTGATTTTTGTACAGGTTATGCCGATGGATTACCTTGTATGTGTTATGTTGTGCGAAAAATTTATCTAAACAGATTGTAAAGGATTTGACATGGTATGTGAAAGAAATTTTCGGTTTTGGATGGTTTTTCTGATTATTCAGTTTCGTACATATGAATGGAGAGCTTTAAAAAATTAAAATTCAATTTTTTAATTCATAATTCTTTTTTAATTTTGGAGAAAATTGTTGTTTTCAGATATTTTATATAAATTTCAGAATTCTTCTGAATTTCTGTAATTTTGTAACTTTTTAGGAAATTTCTCGAAATTTTTATACAAATTGAAACATTTCAGAAATACTGAGAAAGTTTACATCTGTTCTAGAAATTTTTCATGTATGTGAATTCTGAAATATCCTATAAAGTCTGAAAAAGTTTAAGGTATATTTTAGAAATTATAGAATAAGAAATCTTAGAATGTTATATAAAAAATTATAAGAAAAAATATAGACTCAGAATTTCTAAAAAAGTGTCTATTATTATATCAAAATTCTGAGAAACACTCACCAGAATACAAAAGGATAGTTACCTTCTTTTTTTACACAGCTGATGAATCCCTTCTCTTTTGAAGCATTTAATTGTTGGAAATTATGTCTTTGAGTGATGAAACGAATGTTACCATCAACGATAGGAACGACAGGAAGAGTGTACGCAAACAGAAACGTGCTCATCACAGATTGCTCAGAGACATGAATATCAAATGTACCGAGCATCCTACGCAGGTAAATTTCTAGTTTACTTAGAATGCAGACTTTTGTGTCAATGACTGTTGAATTTAAAATTCCACGCAGCACCTGATGATATGTAACGGCGGCCTAGTCACCGGTATCAAGAGGGAGACATTGCAGTGTGTGCTGGACGCCCTGATCTCCAAGTACACTCTGATAATGCCAGCAGGCAAATCGTACTGCTTCGTATCATGTAATTCGAGGGAGGACGCGATATGCGTGTACAATTATATTCACGGACGCATTAAGCTTCCCAGCCAGAATGGCCCGTTATATGTATGCTATACCGAAACAGGTGTACTTTCGCGATAGAATTGTGCAGTACTAATTATGTAATTCAGAATTTCTTACCTAATGACGTGATGCTTTCCCTTTAGTTTCCACCACGGATCACATTGCGTCCGATTCTGCATTCCCTCCTGGTTTCACGTTAGTGGAGAATTTTATAACGCAGAAGCAAGAGGAGATTCTATTGAGAACGCTCAATTGGGACGATAGTGGTAAAATAGATAATTGACGCAATTAAGAAGAAAGAAGAGTGTTTTATATATATTTTTTTTTGGACTATTGTTGCAGAATCTGTCTCGTCACAACTGAAACATAGACAGGTAAAGCATTTTGGATACGAATTCGAATATGGCACAAATATGGTGGATCCCGACAGATCTATCCCGCCGATTCCCCAGGATTACAAATTTCTGCAAGTTCTGTTTGATAAGCATGGTCTCAAATACACATATGATCAACTGACCATCAACAAGTATCTATCTGGACAAGGTAGCGCCTCAATATCTTCATAAAATTATGCTAATTTCTTAAAAGTTTTAAAACAAGATAATTGATGTGTTTCGTCAATTAGATAATAGATATTCTAATTTCTTAATTGCATATTGACAATTTATGTAAATGCAATATTTTAATTATAAAATTGAATACGTTTTAGTTTTAATAATCATTTTATAGCTTTTTTATTCATTGATTGAAAATTCACCATGACGATAATTCTAATAAATACGCATTTTAGGGCAAATTTGAATAATAAAATTGTATTGTAATAATTTCCAATTATTCAAGGCATACCATCGCATATCGACACGCATAGCGTCTTCGAGGACACGATATTATCTCTGTCACTTGGATCCGCGTGTGTCATGAACTTCAAGAAGGATGATCGGAAGATTGATGTCCTCCTGCCAGCCAGATCTCTGTTGATTATGGCAGGCGAAGCGAGATATGCGTGGATGCACGGCATCTGTCCTCGTCATAGTGATGTAATCAAGACGGAAAACGGAACCACGACGCAGGAACGTGGTACCAGAGTGTCCTTTACCTTTAGGAAAGTACGACGAGGCGCATGCTGCTGTGACTTCAAAGACTACTGTGATACCGCGAAATGTGATAATTTCATCGATGCCAAGGATGCGTCGGGATTGGAAAATTCGTACGTACACAAGGTGTGTAGATTATTTCTCAAAGCTTATGAATATTTTATTTCCTTGCTGAAACCATGTTCTCGCAGGTTTACGAGGAAATATCTGATCACTTCAGCGAGACGCGACATAAGCGATGGCCAAACGTGACCAAATTCCTCGAAAGTCTGGAGGAGGGCACACTATTGTTGGACGTGGGTTGCGGAAACGGCAAATATCTTTGCGGAGATCAGAATGTATATAAGGTATTTTCTACTATTATCCAGGTGTTTAATGATTAATATACGATTTGAGATGAAATTGAATATACACGTTAAAATTTAATTTGGTTTGTATTATACCTAGCTAGGGCGTTACTAATCCCGAAGATTTATTTTAGATGGGATGTGATCATAGCTTCGGGTTGATGGATATATGTCGCAAACGAGGCTTCGAGGTTCTTCAGTGCGATTGTCTGTATTTGCCGTACAGAGACGAGTCTGTGGATGTGGCGATCAGCATTGCAGTTATTCATCATCTCTCCACTCGCGAGCGAAGGCGACGCGCTATTTCCGAGATGATTCGAGTGCTCAGACCAAAGGGGAGATGTTTGATCTACGTGTGGGCGATGGAACAACGCAAGGATTCCGCGGACTCACTCTATCTGAAATACGGTAAAATAAAAAGCAAGGAAACGGAAAAGCTCGACCGAAGCGGAATCAATCATGAGAAAATATCCGAGTGTCATTTAATGTTACCGATACACGAGAACAGGACAAATTTCGCTCACAGTGACATGCTGGTTCCCTGGAAGAAGAAGAGTGGCGAATGTTTTCTGAGATATTATCATGTATTTCGGGAAGGCGAGCTCGCGGAACTGTGCATGGAAATATCCACAGCCTCGATCAAGAAGATATATTATGATCAAGGCAATTGGTGTGTGATTTTGGAGAAATGTACAGAGATTGTAGAATAATAAAAATTAGATTGATTTAATTGATCTTCCAAATTTATTATATATTTTTGAATAAATCTAGTCGCTATTTGCTAAATCTATCTCTTCTATTTCTTCATTTGTCGGAGATGGTGTTTTGACGATAATTTCATCCCAATCAGAGTCATATGTAATATGCTCTTCTTTTTTTAATTCCTGCAAGAACATTAAGAAGTTATTACATTATTATCAATTACCAATTCGAACAAGCTTAAAGATAATGAAAAAGTTACTGTATTAAATACATTCCTTCTTTGTACTTACAACTGGTATTAATTCAGCAGATCCTTCTTCGCCCTTTACGATATGGCTCTCATCTTCCTCTACTTCCATATCATCTATAAAATTAAATCATTTTATATTATATTTTTATATTTTATACATCATAAATAATTAAAATTAAATTGATCTTTAATTTTAATCTTTCAATTTAATAACTAATTCTAATTAAATAACTATAAAAAAATTAAAGTTTTGTTAATTTACTTCGTTTTACAATGTAAAAATTAATCTAATTAAAAAAAATGTTTAATCTCAATGTATTAAATAATTAGAAATACATACCTTCGGATACATCTGTTGCATTCCATTTACGTAATTTAATATTAATATGATCACCAAGCGTTGTCGTCAGTTTATTTATTTCAATGCTCTCTTTAAATCTAGTTACTTTACTGTCGTCTTTTTTGTACCTGCAAAGTGTTTTTTTTTTTTTGAACGCTGTATTCTCAATTTTCTTATTGTAAAGAGATAATTAGACAATTACTTCTCTAATATTTAAATTAATCGTACATGATTTAAAAAGTCAAAATATCTCTATATGAAGATGTCAATTCGAGAGCAACGTACCGCGATTGTACATCCTTGATTACCGCGTCCTTAATCTGGTTCACCAATTTTGTTGCGTAATTAGCCGCGTGATTAGAAACGGCGGATATGACGTCCTCGATCGTCATGGTCTTCGTTAAATAATCGAAGTGCAAGCTACAAAGTTCTCTATAAGAATTCACGCCGAGAGTAAGTTCTGCGACACCAACTCTTTCTTCCGTGTAAGTAGGATCCATTATGGTGTTGCCACTGTGAAATTTTTTTAGATTTCATATTATTCACGCGTGTGGGCCAGAACCTGTTGAATTTCATCGACAGATTTTTCAAGCAAGAAAGGATTTGTTTCTATCTTATCATATAATGTGTATAAATTCGGCTTGTTTCTATCTTACGTATATAAATCCGACCAACCTCTTGAAAGTTATGAAAGATATGCAGACTGGGTAGTGGAACAATGTCAACGGCAGGAAATCTTTCTCGGAAGCCGGATGTATGATGACTTCCTCGCCGGTAGAAGTGACGTCCGGTCTATGGAAGTGCATAAGAGCGGCAAGCGTAGCGATAGAGGCGCAGTCCACCAGGTTCCCATCGTGATTTATGATATTGACGTCGATTCTCAAGTTCCATACCTGAATAATAGGGGCACATAAATGTCAATGCATACAAGCATCACTGTGTATGTATCATTTAATGATGTCGTGCGTTCTCTAGTAACCTTTTTATCTGCTACAATACAGAGAGATTCCAGGTCTACGCACTTTGAATCCTTAAAACACTTCTCTAGCTGCCTACTGATCAGTATGGCTGCCTCGGACTGTCTACCACCCTCAAAATGCTGCGCCGCTAACGGGGCGAGTTCGACATTTATGCGTACCATGCCCTCGTTGGGACGAGACGTTTTCGGCTGTTGAATATCACATGATACCTGTGCTATCACTCTGTAAAGAAATTTTGTCTCAGTATTTTATCTTAGCAAATTTAGAATATTACAGCAACATCGCAAAAGTGTTTATTTGCGATACACTTATTAAAAATAATATGTATACATCGTTGAATGAGTCACCTTGTATGTCCAAGAGACACCATGCAACATCCCCAACTGGAACCAAAGTAGATCTTCACTGAACGCGGCTCCAATAATTTCCGACCGTCCAATCTCTAAAACATAACAGATTTATTGTAAATTGTATTACTGTAAAACAAAAACATACTTTAAACATATTTAAAAAAATGTTTTTTCATCAAAGTTAAATAATGTTTGCATAATGTTAATTATAATTGAACTTTTAACTAATAAGTATCTAAGAAAAGTGAGCGGTCACCGTTTCCTCCTCTATACACTTGTTAGTAAAATTTCGTTCGCAGTTTGTGAGAGGAATCTCCTTCATCTTTCAAAAATTTCATTTACAACGGGAAGGCACTAAAACTCCAAACACTCCAAAAAATATTATATGTTAATTGCTCCGAGAGTTGTCAAATAATACAGACGGTCCATGCGGCGGAAAAATCACACCCCAACGAAGCGTTCAGTAAATTCTTTAATACGATTGGTTCCAGCTCTCAGTTCCGTTGGACCTGCGCGCGGAAACCAATCGCAATGCGGAACCACCGAGCGCCCATTAAACTGTTCTTTCCCGCCGAATGCAGCCCACGCTTCCGATTTCCCGGCTCATTTCCATCGAGTACCGGAAGTGCCCGGAGAGGATGTGCCCGGAGCCTCCTCCGATATCGGGGATCGCGTTACATCCGAAAATAAACAGCGGGCACCCGTCCCGCGTTCGATCTCCCGCTTCTCCCTTCGAGATGGACGTGTGATCGAACGCGCGTCGCCCCACAAGAGGGATGAAGTAAACGGCGACCTCGAGGAGGGTACGTCCGTTGCGAGGAACTGAGTGACAGTTTCGTCAACGATCGCGGTAAGGGCGCGATTTCACCTACTCTCGTTGACGGCGAAAGATCTGTCTCCGACGAGTGCGCGTCGCCACGGAAAAGAAGAGGAGCGGCTCGCGAAGAGCTCTCTCGCGAGATGACTGGCAGTTCTTCCCCGATAATCAAGGTAATTCGTTTGTCATTGTATATTGTCTCACCGGGGGGAGGCGGGAAGGGAGGACGAGAATTCTTAGATAAATAAATGTCGTTTAAATTTGACAGGGCGAACCAACAAACAAGTGAGGTCGCCCGGAGGTTAGGTCGACCGCGCTCGTGGAGGTTAGGAATGATCGCGGCGCGCGACGGAGCCCCGACGAGGAGAAGAACTACGTAGTAGCGATCACTCGCGTCTTCTCGCACTCCACCCTTCTCCGTTATTCGTCGCGACGTTCAGTCCGTCGAGTGTGAGCGGCGAGGACGACCAGGGAGCCATGTACACGTTCAAGCCGTTCGTGTTCACGAAGCACCGGACGAACGGGCCGGAACGGCCGAAGGCGCGGAGCGGCCACCGGATCGCCTGCGACCATCGGAATCTCTACTCGTACGGCGGGTTCAATCCGTGCGTGGCCGACACCGATCCGGACATGCGCGACGACCAGACCTGGGTCGCCAGCAAGCCGCTGTTCAAGGAGCTCTGGCGCTTCAACCTGGTCAGCGAGCGCTGGAAGCGGCTGCCCGGCCAAGAGAACATGCCGAACGAGCTGGCGTCGAACGCGGTGATCCTACGTGGCAACGCGCTCATGGTGTACGGTGGCACCGGCGTGCCTTTTGGCGAGAGCTGCAGTAATCAGTTGTATGTTTGCAATGTGAATGATGGCGCGATGAAGATCGTCCCGGCCACAGGCGAGCTACCTGAACCCCAGTACGGACAGGTAATCGTTCTTGTTATTATTTGAGTTATATATGTATATTATTATATTATGTATAATATGTTTTCTAAAATATGTAATTTAGTACAACTATGTATATAATTTATACACACAATTGTACTAAATTATATTACATTTTAGAATACATATATTATACATAATTTAATATAATAATTGTGGCTGCGTTCTGAAATTCATTGCCAATACTGAAAATTTATAATATGCATGACATAAACTAAGACATAAGATTTGCAATATTGGCAATGAATATTGGAACGCAGCTTATATAGATAAATAATTACAAAATACTAACTATATACTAAAGATTATTAATGTTGATATATATGAGCACTGAATCAATGAGTAATTATTCAATTGCTTGATTATTTAATTTATTATTTATTTTCAATTTATTTTATTTTATTGCTTAAGTATATATTGTGATTTTTTTATGGATAGGCGCTAGTATGCCACGATTCCTATCTCTATACAGTCGGTGGTACTACCGGTTATGAGTACACCTGCGACATTCATCGATTTGATCTAAGAAAAGGCGTCTGGGAAGTGGTGTACATTTGCTCGGGCAGGGACGAGGCAGAGCCACATGGAAGGTACAGGCATGAACTTGCTTTTGATGGCAAAATGATTTATGTTTTGGGTGGTGGCACTTCGACAGAATCCTATGGTTTTTCGGTAAGTAAATAAATGCGTAAAGACTCTACTTATAAAGTAGAAAATAGGGATATACTTCCGAAAGGCCCATATGAGTTAGCGAGCTGAATTTTTTTTAACACTATATTAAGTATAGGAATGCTAAATATAAAACATTGACCCCGGCAATTCAGCAGAAGCT
>VBVR01005675.1:0-11525 GCA_011638315.1 Tetramorium parvispinum
CGTTAATTTTGTTGCGCAGTATATATATATATACTTAATTTTTATTCTATTTTATTTATGTTAAAAAAGTAAATTTTAATTTTCTTTTATTATAAATAAATGCTATATCTAATTTGCAGGTGATGACTTTATTGAAGAAGCAAACTGAAATGATCAAAGCGTCAGCTCACAATGTTGCTAATAAAAATGTAGCATTAACCTCTAGCCCAAATGTTAGTCCTGTGAAAATCCCAACCGACAAGAAGACCGTAAATCTTGCACCTACGATATCCAATCTGCAAAATGACATTCTTGAAGACGCTAATAAGAGCAACATAGACACCGACGATGGGGACAGTCGAGATAACGAGGATCTCGTAATCGACATGAAAGAGGACGAGATGCAGGAGGATAGGAGTAGCGAAGATAAGTCCGAAAGTGATAAACGTAAGTATAGAGATTACATTTAGAATTATTATAATCTTGTTTATACTGTCCATAAGATAAAATGTATGGTATGATTTTGTATAACTCTTTATGCGCAGTTTGCGAGAAGACCGATGACGATCTGGAGAAAGAGACACCGCTTGCTTGCAAGCACTGTCAGATGACGTTCACCCGCCAGCGTGGATTAAAGATGCACATTCAGTTTTCTCATTTAAAACGACTCTGCTTCCTGTGTCCCTACTGCGATCGCAGTACCAACTCGGAGACTATGATGCGCCAGCACATCCGCGCGAAGCATCCGAACGATCCGGAAAAGATTATGCACAATCCGGATGCGTGGGGCAACGTGAAGTTGAGCGATGAGTTTTGGGAGAAGGAATACGGTCTCTATCCGATAAAGACCAAAAGGCGGAAATTAAATACAGAGAACAGTGTTAGCAACAACATAGCCAACATAACCGCCGCCACTACCGCTCCTGCAGTTGCGACCGCAACTGCTTCCGGCAATCGCTTAGAGAAGTGCGAGTTGTGCAGCTTCACAGCCGTAAATTACACTGGCCTGAAGAGCCATATGAGGACACATGCCGTTTTAAAACACAATTTCAAGTGCCTGTATTGCACCTACAGGTGTTCCTTAAAACCAGAAATGGTGGAACATTGGAGGGTAAATCATTCCTCGATGCCGTTAAAATTCAAAGAATTGTCGACGTTAGGCTCCTTGTCCCTTGGCGAGACGAAAAACAAGCCGTCAACGCCTCAAAAACGCGATGCGTCGAAGAACACGGAGGAAGAACGCGAAACGTCCATAATCTACGGCTGTTTCTATTGTAATCTTCGCAGCAACTCACTGTCGTCCATCAGGCAGCACTGGAATCTCATGCACAAGGAATTAAAGAGTTCGGAAACCGCTTCCAGTTCAAAGTTTCCGTTTAAATACAAAGAGATACCTGTGCAGAGATTGCCGTCTATAAATCCCGCAAAGAAAGACATCAACGAGCATGATCAAGCGAAGCAGATGGAGACTGTGTCGCCTGTCACTCAACGGCACGGATGGATCTGTCAGTGGTGCCAAGAGTTTTGTGAGACCAACAACGACAGGATAAGACATCAGAACATGTTCCATTCGCACTTACCAAATAAGTGGCAGGAGCAGCAGCAACAACAGAAGGAGCAGGATCAGTCACAAGGGTAAGCATTTGCTCGTGCATACATATATACTGTTGCTACCATCAAAGGACACTTAATTAAATATGTGAAATTTACATTTCAGAACGTCAGTACGATTGCCCACATACAGTTCCGCGACGAACTCGAAGAATGTCCCAAACTTCGAGTCGGTCATGGAGAACTTGATTGCGAAACATGTCAGGCATAATGAACTTGGTGATACGAAAAATGAGGATGATCAGAGCCGTTTAGGCGCCTCGCCATCGAAAAGTGATCGCGATAGTGGTCGTCAGGCCATTGCGAGGAAGTCCACAACCAAATCGATCGTCCCGTGCACGAGACCGGGCCCCCGTGTATTCAAAGCTGTCGCGCGCAAATCTACGAATCCGAGATATCCACCGGCCTTTTTCGCAGCGGCGCAAAGTACAAACGTAGAATTCGAAAAAAAGGAAGAGGAAAAAGTAATACAGCGCGAACCATTTTCGTATTACGGAATACCAAGCAGCCCGGTTAATCTAAGTGAGTTGAGCACGTATATGGTGGTCGGGGGGCATAGCATGAGGGTAAACTGTCTTACTCTTGCATCACTGATTGATATCAAGCCGAAAGTATTATTGAAAGACATCAAAAAAGATCCTCAATACGCCGCAAATCTGTCGAACTTGAATTAATGTTACAATAATTATTCTTTATATAATATAGGTAGATATTATTTTCGTGTCATATCGACGTTCAAGATTTTTCCGTTAAAGATTATTAGTTGTGAGTCGCTGTAAAAATTAGTATATAAGTACAATTGCAACAAAAAACCCCACTTACAAATTTTTTTGTACGCGCTGGCGTACAATAAAACTGGCGATGTAAAAAAGTAAAAAATAGAGGCATTTTCTAATTAAAATCGAAAAAATATCGTAATGTTAACAATACTTGTATTTTTTTGCCTGGTTTTATGTCATAAAATATACAACGTGTATATATTCAGATATATATCATAAAATGCAGATATGATAAAACAGCTGTACATTAGGAAAGAAGGTAACGAAACAATTAGTACAACATAAATGCTGTGTTTGGTTTGTCCCACTGAAAATCTATTTTACCTTTTTATTTATGTATACTAAATTTTCAATACTGGCAGTTTGCATCACTTTAGATTTTTAGTCCCAACGGGAGAAATCAAATGCAGCAAAAGTCGTATTTTAATTTTAAACTGTACCGATTCAAGTATATGTTTAATGTGATTCTTCTATATATGAAAGGATTGTCTGTTAAAATTTTAAATTATTGTTAATCTTGCGAGTAAATCATATTAAAGCCTGCGAATGCTTTTTTGTCTGCTGGATTGTTAAATGGATTTACATATTTGCTGCTATGAAAGCAGCGCCGTTGGCAGTATTACTGGCTATTTCTAGCTTGATTTCAGATAATATAATCTCAAGACAAGTTAACAATACAGCCAGCAACATTGCTAGTGCTGTTCACATGGTAGCAAGCTCGCAAGCTAGCAGTCCGGTAGACAAAAGAAAGCGTTGTGTGCTGCAAGTTTTACATGGTAAATTGCCGAATAGTTGAATAAAATATTTTTAATACCTTTCATAAAATCACAATTGCGTTAGCCGATTTGCATTAATCAATATAACATAATATTCACGTCATTCAAAATAACAGGACAGATATATATATATATATATATCTGTCCTGTGATATAAAAGAAAAAATGTAAGATATTACTTCTTCTTTACGTACTAAGCAAATATATGATTTAAATATTATGTTTTTTTTATGAAATAAAGATAATGTTGAATATTTTATTCAACATTATTATATTACGTATTATTTCAGGAAATTTAGTAATGAAATCGCACTTAAATGTACAGAAACAAAACAGATTATAAATATTACATTACATCGTAATCTCCAGTCACCAGTTTTTTATAAAAATTACTAATTTTAATAGCGAACAGTAAGAATTTTTTCTGTGAAAATACAAGACTGACAAGCGTCCTATTATTGTAATGTAATAGTTTTTAGAACGTTGTAAATATATGTACAATATCGTAAATAAATATTTTTGATTTTTATAAACTTGAATTAATGTTACAATAATTATTCTTTATATGATATAGGTAGATATCATTTTCGTGTCATATCGAGGTTCAAGATTTTTCCGTTAAAGATTATTAGTTGTGAGTCGTTGTAAAGTTAGTATATAAGTACAATTGCAACAAAAAACCCCACTTACAAATTTTTTGTACGCGATAAAATTGATGATGCAAAAAAGCAAAAAAATACAAGCATCTAATTAGGATTGAAAAAATATCGTAATGTTAACAATACTTGTATTTTTTTGCCTGGTTTTATTTCACAAAATACAACGTGTATACATTCAAAATGTAGATATGATTGAACAGCTGTATATTATAAATCGACCAGTAATATGAGCAATTACTTTACTTAAAGCAGTGTTTAAAAGTATTACTTTTCAATATAAAAAGCAAGAAAGCCAGTATATTTTGATCTATTTTTACATGCTGACGTGATGACTGCCGACTGCTATCATTACTTCATTCTAGTGAGCAGGTGACTCACTCGCACGCAGCAGTCCTCCGCGTGCGACACGGGATTGTGCACGAACGTCAGGATTCTAATCACTATTGTTTTGCATTAGCATTTTCTTTCTTCTTGAAAATACGACATGTAGCATTTACATTATTTACATGTCTTTTTATATGCCTTTATCCTTTAAGGTATTTTATACATTCCTCAGGTTAAATTTCGCGATGTTATAAAATTTTGTAATTAAATAAAATACATTTTACAAAAGTATTATTTTATTAAGTTCAATGTGAAATTTATTATCGTGTTATTAAATATTTACGTTAAAAACAAGAGATCAAGCGATGTGTTTGATTAACAGATATAACGCAAAATGAATATTATCCAAGAATTTGATGTCATAAAAAATTATTAGTATGGTCCTTAAACTTTTAATTCCATAAGAGTTACACTGTAATTTAACCCTTTAATGAAGATAATCCTGCTCTCATTATTTCGTCAACCAGAAGGAGATTACTGGCGATTATCGTACTGAAAGTTAAATATTTATCCATGTAAGATATTGTAATACTAAATTATTAAATATTTAACAGCATGTTTTAACAATGATATCTTACCAAGAATTGATAATTTGTTTTTTTACATTGTAATTGTCATAAACGCCAGCATCTGCGGGTTTTATAGCTTCCCCAGTAGATAAATCCAATCCTACTGGTTCTCCTAAAGCAGCGTTTTCCTCAAATAATTTGACGATCGTATCTTGCGAATCAAATCCGCTATTAACAGCTGAAAAAAAAAAGAAAAAAAAAGAATAAAATTACAATAATCACAATAATATTGATAGTATTAGCAAAATTAACGATTAATAAGTATTATATTTACCGAGAGTCTTCGGAATGATAAGTAAAGCCTCGGCATAGGCCTGTACTCCCAAACGTTGCTTCCCTTTCACTTGCTCTTTGTATCGTTGAAGGGCTTGACTAGCTGCAACCTCAAAGGCTCCGGCTCCGGGAATGATCGCACGATCATCGATAGCATTCTTTATTGCCCTAAGTCCGTCACGCACAGCGTCTTTGAGTTGTTCCAATGTAAATTTATTAGGTCCCTGGAATATCAATATATTAATAAAAATATTCGTAATATTACATCAGCACAAATAATCTTTTGCGTTACCTTTAATAATATAGTTACAGAATTTGGCTTTTTGCAGTCCTCTATAAAAGTATATTTAGTTTCTCCCTGAAAGAAAATTAAACGTTGTAAAAAAAAAGTTGAATTTTCCAGTTAGCGTTGTGTGACAACTCCCATTTTGTGGAAACTTACCAGAACGTGTTCATATACAAGACCAGCCCATCCCAAATGTTCCTCTTTCAGATCATCCACAGAATTCATGGCTGTGCCACCGCACGCCAGCGCTAGACGCTCCATGTTTCTGCGCTTCGCTCTACGCAAAGCGATAATATTCTCTTTCGCGAGCATATCGAGAGACGACGGGTCGATTCCTTTCTGATTTATCATGACGAACGATTTATCCGTTCCGTCGCACAATTTCTTCTTCAATTCGATAATCTTTTTTACGCGATTATCGATGAACACGCGTTCAGCGGCCACTAATTTTTCTCGCTCCTCCGCTGATTTGTAAAAGAATCCACTGTTCACCTATGAAATTGAATTATTGCAAGTTTAGAAAAAAGTAGAGACTCTACAGAATATATGGAATGATGAATTAGATAATAAGAAAGAAATAATATTAGAGGACTTCTGAATAGAAAAAGTTTGGAAAAAAAAGAGAAGGAAAATCAAGGAAAAAATTAAGATAAATAAAAAGACTACAAGCTGTAATATAAGAAAGTGGAACAAAAAATTAGACGTAAAGAATTACTAAATAATTTAAAGTATGTGTAAGATGGATGTATAGCTAACATAATGTAAACCAAGTCCACTTTTTGGATGTAAAGTTAAAGAGCAAGTAAATAAATTTATTCATACATTTATTGATTCCATCATATTAGTTAAATTTTTTGTAATATCTAATATCACATACCTCGCTTTTCTCATATTCCAGGCTCACGTTACAGGTTAGAATATACGCGTTCTCTAATCTTTTCGGCATATCTGGATGCCTGGCCCCATGGTCAGTGACTATACCACGAATCAGAGTGGTGTCGTCCGCCGTTCTATGCTGCATTTCCATCAATTCGACCATGTGCAGGTCGATTTCCTTGCCCTGCTGCTTAATGGCCAGCACAGCATCCACGCAAATCTCGGTTAATTTGTCGGCCACTGTGTGGTGAAGCTTCGTCCTGAGCGAGGTCCTGGCGATGTCCAACAGGCTCTGTTTGGCAGGCTCGATTGGGATTTTCATCGAGTCCAAGATTTCTAATGCCTTAGCGCGAGCCAGGTCGAAACCGTCTGTAAGCATCCTGGGATGCAGCCCTTCTGTTATATATAAATCGGCTTGTTTCAGGAGTTCGCCGATGACCAGCACAGTGCTAGTTGTGCCATCGCCAGTCATGTCGTCCTGAGCGGTGGACGCCCTCGCTATCAGAGACGCCGTGGGGTGTTGGATCTGCATTTCGTGAAGCAGCACATTGCCGTCCTTGGTGATCTTTATATCTCCGGCTCCAGAAACCAGCCTGATGATTCAAATGATTCCAAGTTAACATGCTATTTATATATAAACAACAAAGATTTTAACTCTCAAAACAGACATGTTTTTCATCAACATAAATCGAATTCGTGAATTTCTCATGTCAGCGCCTATTAAGTAACGTTAATGTGCTTAAATAATTTTGAAGAAATTCACGTAAGTTTATTAAAGTGTTAATTAAATAGTGATATTGGTGAAAAGGTCATTTTGAATATTTAATTATTATTTTTGAGGAGCAATCATACTGTTGTGCGATAAAAAGGGCTCAAAAGGTTAAATAAAAATTATGTTAATTAATATATCCTTCATGCGGAAATTACACTCAAATTACAATTAGATCAAAGAACAAATAGTATGCCGAATAAGAAAAGAAGGTCGCAAGGTTGTTTCGAGGATGAGCGTCATTCGCGAAACAACGCCTCTTCTCGCTGGCAAGTCATTCGCAAGTCATTTCCTAATAAGGAGAATAACGGCGACGTCGGAATGTCGCCACCACAGCCGCGTTTCCCACGGCTGGACACTCGAAATACATCCGGAGTCCAAGGATGTCGGAACATTTCTCGAGAATACACGCGAGGGATCAATGCGAGCGGCGGCCTCGACGAGGCGGCAAGCTCGTCACGGCACGTGAACACGCGGATACGTACATCTTCATGGTTCCCTTGGGCCCCAAGTTGGTCCTCATCACATCCTGAATCCCCTTCGCGGCGGAGATGTTCACCGCCAAAGCCTGCGCCGCCCGGGCGAACTCGGCCTTCGGATTCAACAGACTTATCGCTGCCATCGTCGTCAGTTATTCTCGTTTTCTCGTATCTGCGATCGCGGTTACCACGCTTGACGCACCTTCGACGTCTCCACGAGCTGTTCGTAAAAGCCGATCTTCATGTGCGCGAGCGTTAAGACGCTCCCTCGCGGAGAGAGGCGAACTCGTCCATCGCAGACTTGCGGAGTTGGCAGAAAACATCGTATTACCAGAGAGGTTCTCTCTGGTATTACCTCGTATTACCAATGGAAGAATGGAAGCGAAGGCGGGAAAATGCGAAAATTAAGTTTAAAATTATAAATAAATAATGCTCATAAAAATGTGATAATCAAATATGAGCGAGCGTTTAGATTTTAAGCATAATCAAATATTAACACTAAATATATTAAAAAGAAAATCATATAGGACTTTCTGTTATTAATTGATTTATTCATAACGATCTAATTTAATTATTGATAAAATCAATTCATTCTATATAAGAGAAAAATATATTTGTAGTAGTGATTAGTATTATTAATATGGAAAATATTAACATTACAGAAACTGCTTCTAAGAAGCCTTCTATAATATTTGCAAGATCCCAGTTGCGTTTTGCAACAACTAATAAGCGAAAAGTATAGAATTCGATATCTCATTAGCTATCGCAAAACGCAACTTATAACTATTGTAGAAGGCCCCTAAGGACCAGTAGATAACAATACAAAAGATGAAGAAAAATCCAATGAGAAAGCTGATCGTACATCTACAAGCATCGATGAGTCTACCCAGAAAAAAAAAGACTAACAATGAAGATAAGCTAAAAATCTTTAGAGAACTTCTGGGCAAGAATCACTGGCACATAATTTCGAAAGAATTGGTAGTTAAATGTAAAGCACAAAGAATTAGCGACTTTGAGCCGATTTATGATAAATTTACAAATGTTGAATTTTACAACAATTCTCGAAGCTCTTCATCAGAGTAAATATACATAATAAATATTATTTTAATATATTATATTTTATTGCATATAAATAGTAATTTAATGTAATTTTATATAAAAATAAACGCGTATGTGTAACTCTTCAATTTGCGATATTCGCTTTATCCTAAATATTCTGCGTAACAAATTAAATACAGTATCTTATATTAATTCTTAATTCAGGTTTCTATTTATTATCATTAACTCAACTTCTTTTGATCTTCTGATTTGACTAGGTTGTGTTATCTCTTTATTGTTACTTGCATATTCAGGCTGCATTCTTCAATATCCATAGTGCACACTAGTAGCGTTATTATCTGTAAATAATACATCTTTTTAAAAAATTAATACTTGAACATTTAAAATACAATGTATTGAATATATGTTAGATGTATGTGTTTTATAAGTTTGTTATTCTTTTAGAAAAATATTATTGCCTGTGTTTTTAATCTATGATACCCAAATTTTTGTCCGATAACAATATTTATTACAATATTAAATATATAAATATTGTACATTACTATTATATACATATATTTATTACTTATATATAGATTTCATTTGTTGTAAACTTTAACAGATGCTGACAAAGAAGGAATAAAAAATTTCTCACAAATTCTATCAAATTTTCTTATGGCACTACATTTTATTGCTATATAGTTGAAAAAAATCTAACATTAAACATTTTCCATAAAAGATATTTTTTAAAAAATGTTTTGCTCGAAACATTTTCTGGTAACATCTTTATTACGCCCATTACACGCTTTTGTACAGACGCTTGTGTGCAACTTTCGTGTATAGTGTCCTTTGCGTCTTTTCTCACACAAAAGAATATTCTTATAATATTATTAAAATCCCCGATCCGATACTGAAATAACATTACGTCATAATTAGAGCGACAGATTTGGCGACTTAAGATTCAACCGTTTACGCTGCAAGTATTTTGATAAAATATATGAAAATATCAGATTACCTCCCCCCTCCTATATAAGCGCGGTTCTTCATGTGCGTTTATTAGGCAAATATAAAACATTGTTGATATTTCCTTTCAATCTCTGGCACGCAATTCTATTCTTTAAGAGATCTATATTTTAAAAGTACAGTAAAGATTTTGTTTTTCTTACGTTCTTCCTATAGATATTATGGAGTTTTATTATCAATTTTTATTATGACTTCGTTCTCTAAAACATCATTATGTTTGTTCAAGGAAATATCTCTCGTGTCTCCCTTATCTATGCTTAATGATACAGTCATTTCATCAATGCATGCTCTGCTATTCTTTGTAGTTGCATCCTCTGGTGTTTTGTTTAAAATAGTAGTAGGTGCATCCGCAAATAAAGTAACCAACTCGATGCTATTGTCACTCTCTATAGTTGCATCCTCCGTTGTTTCTTTTTCATCAACAGCAGCAGTCATAGCCATAGATAAAGCAGGCGCTTGTTCTTTCTTTTTTTTCTTTACGTCAAAATCTGTATTCATCGCTGCATTCGCTTTCTTCGCATTTCGCTTTGTTTTAAGTTCTGCCACTTGTGCTTCTCCATTTTCTATATTTATTTCAAATGTCGCTGCTCCGTCTTCACTCTCTTCTGTAGCAGTATAAAGTTTTCTCCGAGGAACAGCTTTTCTCGCATTTCTCTTTGTTTTAAGCTCTGCCACTTGATCTTCAATTTCTTTAACATCTATATTAGATGACGCTGCCTTTTCTAGCTGAACCTTATCAGCTTTTCCTGTAGCAGCAAATTTTCTCTGAGAAGCAGCTTCCTTTGGATTTCTCTTTGTTTTAAGCTCTGCCACTTGATCTTCATTTTCTTTAACATCTATTTGAGATATCGCTGCCTCTTCTAGCTGAGCCTCAGCTTTTCCTGTAGCAGCAAGTTTTCTCTGAGAAGCAACTTCCTTTGGATTTCTCTTTTTTTTAAGTTCTGCCATGTGTACATCTTCATTTTCTTCAACATCTATTTTAGATGACGCTGCCTCTTCTAGCTGAGCCTCGTCAGCTTTTCCTGTAGCAGCATTAAGTTTTCTCCGAGGAGCAGCTTTTCTTGCATTTCTCTTTGTTTTAAGCTCTGCCACTTGATCTCCATTTTCTGTAACATCTATTTGAGATATCGCTGCCTCTTCTAGCTGAGCCTCAGCTTTTCCTGTAGCAGCAAGTTTTCTTTGAGAAGCAACTTCCTTTGGATTTCTCTTTTTTCTAAGTTCTGCCATGTGTACATCTCTATTTCTTTCAACATCTATTTTAGATGACGCTGCCTCTTCTAACTGAGCCTCATCAGCTGGAAGCTGCAACATCTTTTCTGCAACGGCATTAAATTTTTTCTGAGGAGCAACTTTCTTTGCATTTTTCTTTATATTTTTCAGACTTTTTGTTTTTGAATCATCTTCTATTGCTGCATTTCGTTCTTCGATTTCTGCTTCTTCTGGTAATTTTGCAACTTTTCTTGCAGGCTTTTTCTTGGATTTTCTCTTGATTATAGCTAAAAATAACAAAAAGTTGTATATGTAATAACATTGCTCAAATAATAAAGACAATAGGAATTTTATAAAACAGATATTCAATGCAAATGGCATCAGAACATTGAGATCTTTTTAGATTCAGCCATTGAACTAAAAACCTTTAGTTCAATAAACATTGATAAAAACTTCATATACAAATCAGTATATTTTGTAAATTTCTTTTATTACAGATCTAAATTGTTCAGGATGCCCGAATATCCTGTAAAAGCTACAGATTCTTTAAGAAATTTCGTTGAAATATATTAAAAAATTTATTAAAACTTCTGAAATGAAAACTCATTCTTGTTCTCTGTTAATATGTATATTATATATCTACCCAGTTAACACAGAGCATCAGTGATATTCCATTTATGTTATGATTTCACACTCAACAATATAAATGTAATATAATGTTGTTCCATTAAATTTATATTGTTGAGTGCGAAATTATAACATAGATGTAATGTTAACGAAACAGAACTGATGCTCTGTATCAACTGGATAGTATA
>VBVR01005676.1:0-11520 GCA_011638315.1 Tetramorium parvispinum
CCCCCCCTCCTTCCCACCTCACCTGTAATTGATTGGATTTTATTTGCGCGATCCAGTGCTGATACAGATAAAAAATGAGGAATAAAGCATGCTCGACCTCCTTTCGTTCTTCATTCGAGAGCACGCTTTCGAAAGGGTGCTTCAGTCCGTTTTTGACCGCTAAAGTGATCTGGTCGATGTTAAGTGTCAGAAATTCAATCAAATAAAAGTAGGCAAAAAAATTATTTCGCTTAATTTTTAGTCTCCTTGTTTATTTGTTTATCTATCGAAAATCCTTTAGGTACTTGAAAAAGTTGAATTTTAAAATCTTGTAATTTTTATCAATTTCTTCGGAATTGTGTAACATCAGACATGAGAACCGGTCAGAGGAAATTAAAAAAATTAATGAGAATTGCGAAAAATAAATTCGCAAGAATTAGGCTCCGTGAAAACAAACACCGATGCAAACAGTTCAACACGATTTTACAAGCGTTGAATTATTTTTGCTCGCATACGACTCTTCATGGCCTTCGACACGTCGTCGATCCCGAATTACATGTAATCGGACGATTCCTGTGGCTCATCGTGTTCGTAATATCAACTACAATCGCCAGCAACGTGATTTATTCGCTGGCGCTTAGCTTTCAGGTAAATCATGAAAGGAAAAAGATGCTAATTTTGATAACAGTTGTATGTATTATCTCTCAAAGCTTCGGGCCATTTTTTATATCTGATTCTGGCGGATATCCGTGATATCAAAAGTGATTTTTATTCATATTTTAAAGTATGCGTAAATTTATTTAGACCGCACCGACATCAATAGGCATCGAATCCATGAATTATGAGACTTCGAATCTACCCTTCCCGAGCGTGACCCTTTGTCCAAATGATCGCGTCGACTGGTACCGACTCCTCCAGCTCGAACCAAGGATTTTATCGAATGTTACGGACAAGACAAGTGTCGAAACTTTTCGGAAAATACTGAGCAAGCTTTCCATTATGAGCTTCGGGGATTTCGACGACTTGGAGTTTCTGAGGAACAATTCACATCAGACTGTTGAGAATCTCGCGCGTAGGACATTTTATTTCCTCCTAAATTTCTCCACGCGTGTGTAAATGAATTATAACAATACTCTTTGACGTTTCTAATTCCATCTTCAATTTTTCTATTCACACTTATGTGTCTTCAATTAAGGTTTAAATTGAGATTATCTCGAGCGTTTTAAATATACGTGTGCGTTTATCCGTTGCGTTTCATTCAGCTGGAACTGAAGAATAATTATTACTATAATACAGATATTAACGTAACTGAAGTGCTGCACGAGGTCATGCCGCGCTGCGATCTATTGCTATCCGACTGCTGGTGGCGCAACAAAGATCGCAACTGCTGCGATATCTTCGAAGTGCAGAAAACCGAGTACGGTTTCTGTTACTCGTTCAATTCCGAAATGGCGCAGACACCCCCGGCGGATCCTACGGAATCGCGGCCACGAAAAGCGTCTGGCTACGGTGATTGGACTGGCGTCAAAGTTAGGATTCATCTGGGAAACATAACGAAGCCACCAAGTTCCGGTAAGAGCGATACCAATATGTAATATTCTACGTGGCGACATCCTAACGATCTGTACGTAGAATCGGAGTTCTACCGGTGCACACCGGCAATGAAGCGAAAAGATGTTTCGCTGATGCTCATTTTACAAAAAAGTATAATCATCTTGAAAATAAATGTTTCGAGAATGTGGAATTGGAGCCGAGCGCTGATTCGCCTTCCGGTCACGCTGCCGGTTATTGCTTTCACTCCATATCATTTTGAGAGATTCAGAGTTTGATCGGTGCGAATTGAACAGCTTCTCGGTAAAGTTGCCTTATGTTAGCCTGAATAGAAATTGAGTAGAAATTCTCCCGATATAACGTCACGTCTAACAATATAAAACAAATACATATTGCAGAATTGATGAAATCGTTATTGTAGATTTATTGTACACTCAAAAAAGCATTCTGGTTAAAAATGGACGAATCAGAAAAATCTTGTAGGATTGATCAAATATTCTGGTTATTATGATAGGAATTCTGGTTATTATAAGTTATAAAGTATTGAATTCTATTGTAATAACCAGAATTTCTATTGTAATAACCAGAATATTTAATCAATCCTACAAGATTTTGTTTATTCGTCCGTTTTTAACCAGACTTTTTTTCAGTATAAGAATCGTGCGATAAATACCCCATCTTTATCAGTAATGTCATTATATCTTTGCAGCTTCTTCTATAGTTTATTTATCTGTACAATTCTAAGCTTTTTATCTTTATCGAAAATATATTTCTGATTTCTTTTAATATCCTAATTTAACATTTTTGTGCGCATTCTATATACTTATATACAGAATTATAATTATAATTTCAATTTAGAAATTGTTATGCTTTGTTCGTTTTATTGCATTATTTGGTCAAAGTACAACATAAACGCATTATTTGAGTACATATTTAGCGTAAATCCAAACTAGGACCGAGGAGAGAAAGAGAGAAAGAGGAATCATATAATGGCAAACAAAACATAAACTCGGATAAACTGTATGTTAATAACTAATATTATTTCTGTCGAGACCCGTTAAATGACGAAGTATGCATCAACGACACGTCGTTACTAATCCACAGTTATGCAAACGCTACGCGGAGTCTCGCAAATATGATTTTAATATCCTCGCGAAAGCCGCCGACCGCTAGGATGCATTTTGAATAGGACGCGGCACCCATTCTGCCATAATGTCGCTCCTTTATTACCCATGCGAAATGGAAAGGGATTTATCGTAAACTGCAAAATCGATATATCGGCGCCGTATTGCGCGAGGCAGTTATTGAAATGTCGCCTTCAAAGAACCTCACGGTCGCCCTATACCGTTCGAGATTCTAAGCCGCTTCGGCCGGGTCTGCCCGGACCGGACAAAAGGAAGAAAATTTTCCCGTGAAAAGTTAAAAATTGTATCTCGGATGTCATTAATTCCAACAACTCAATATCTAATTGTCGTACAGAGGAGATCGCCGGCGTCGTGGTGATAATAAACGGGCCCCGCGTCTGGCCCAACAGCGGCACCATGATACCATCGGGTTCGATGGTTAGCGTGTCCTTGGAATGCGTTTCCGGTCACGCCACCCAGCGAGTTCTCGAGCTGGACAAGGACAAACAGCCGTGCCACTACGACGAGAGCGGCGAATACAATCAGGAGACCTGCCTATCGCTCTGCAAACGTTACTGGGTCGCCAAGCGATGCGGCTGCAATCCGTCTTTTCTATTTCCCGCAAGTACGATTGTCTCCGCATGTCGGCGGACGTTCCGTTAACGTTTCACCATGTGTTTCAGCCAGCCGCTTTCGCGACTGCACCATCGAGGATTTCATCTGCCTGATTGAGTACAATGGTGAGTACACATTCCCTATCGGAAATTTCATTCACATGCGGATACGCCTCGGCGATGCGCGTTTTAAATGTAATTAGCCGGGATGTGTAATAACTTTGCCTTTGCGAAACGCTGGATGGCGATGGCAAGATTTCTTCAACGACTACATCGTTCACTCTGGCCCGTACCCGCACAACATTCCTAGCATGATTTGCAACTGCTTGCCGGAATGCGACTACTACGTCTATGGTACCCAGTTTTCTAACGTGCCGCTACATAACATGAACGACATTATGCTGGACGTGCATTTCATAGGGCAAACTAGTTTTCGCTATAAAACGGACATAGTTATCACACAAATGGACCTTCTCGGTAAGTTCTCTGCATTTTTAAACGTAAACGCGTCCGTTAGAAATACGTGTCGTATTTTCTTTCTCGCCGAAAGCCTCTTGTAGTATTCCTGATATGAAAAATGACAAATAGACTGTTCTAAAATTAGTTTCTTTATCCGATATCTTTGATTTAAGGGAAATATCCGATTATATTCATAATTAGCTTAAGATAAGCTTAAGATTTTATTCCGGAAAAAAAATTGCACGTCATTAATTATAATTACCATGTCGGATTTGAGAAATTTATAGAGACGAGATGAGGGAGAAAACCGGAAGCGGAAAAGCGTTCGTAAAATGCCACTTTATTCAAATTCGCTTTCGAGATTCGCGGAGCGAACTTTAATTTGCGGCGCCTTAATTATTTCCCTATCTCTATTAACCGCTGCGCGGTGGTTGCACGTGTATAATGAGTCTCACGAGATTCTAAGTTACGAATGCATGGTGCTCTCATGTCTCTTGCTCAAAATGTTTACGTCGCAAACGGCTATCTTGGATATTACTCGTGATCTTATCGTAAGAAAGTAGCGTCTAGCCGCAAAAGATGTAGAAAATTGTATATATATATATATACGTATAAAAATTGCTCGTAAAGTATACAAGGTTGCGTGTATAAAATTCTATCTGGATTGCAGATTAACGTCGCGAAATTAAAGCTAACATGTAAATCGCAGCTTAGAACGCGTTCGCTCGGTTTCGCTTAAACTCAGGTCGACTCACCAATATCGTCAAATGTTTTGCCACGATCATCATATTAATAACTCGAACAATTTGCATACTTCGTCGCAGTGTCTTTCGGCGGCATAATCGGCTTGTTCCTGGGCGGATCGCTGCTCAGCGCCGTCGAGCTAATTTATTATCTGGCGGTGGCGGTATTTTCATCTCTGCGCTCGCGACAGAGGACCGAAGGTGGGTCGAGAAGCCGGTCGAGCGTGACGCACATCCACACAACGGTGCTGCCCATCCTGGATTACAACCCTCTGAAACCGCGGGCGAAGAGGATACCGATTTTCGCGAATTACAGCATCGCAGAATTGAATTTGAACAGATATTGAATTACCGTGAAGTCTTTCAGTGGGCGGACCGCGAGGAGAATCTCTATTATAGCCGAACCATGCCGCGAAATTTGAGAAGATAAAATAAGAGAGAAAGTTCAGCTGTACTCTCTCTCGGAATCGATACTCATACGGTACGTCGAAATGTGGACGCGTATGCATGCGCGCGAGCGCGCATGTCTACGTACCGTTCCGCTAATGGAATTCTATGTTTTTTCAAAGTCGAGAGACAAAATTTTCAAACAAGAGCCAGATATTCCCGTTCTAAATCGCCGTCCTGAATCGAGAGTACTGTCTGTCAGAATAAACGGGTTCCGTCCTGCTCTTCATAGACATGTTGGTTATTGTGTTTTACCGTGAGGCTGTCCCCATAAATCAGGAAGTAGCTGCGATATTGATCGGATTTGACAAGGAAATCGAGAATGCCTTGCTCACGCGAAATCTGGTATATACTTTCTAGAATCCATGTTCGCGTGTGTATATGCGTATCAAAGAGAGGAACACACAGAGAGAGAGAGAGAGAGGGGGGGGAGAGAGAGTGCAACTCGTATTTTATTCAACGTTATATATGATACGTACCTTCCATCTTGCCACTTTGCGGCCGCGTAATGCTTGACTTCAATAATACACGCCATACATTTTGCATGCATCTCAAGCGACTTCCTTGGCTTTTTCGAGATGGACTAGAGAGTCGAACAATTGTGTAACGAGTGTGTATATTTACTCGTTATTCGAGAAAAATGCCATTAATAATTTTAACAAGAAAGTCACAATGTATGGAGGAAAAAAATAAAAGATATCTCCAAACACACACACACACCCACACACACACCCACAAGAAAATATAAAAGCAATTATTGACTACAAAGGCCACTTGATTTCATAAATTAATTGAGTTTCAACAAATTATTGGGTTGTGGCGTTATGTTCTTATTAAGATCGTTTAAACAGAGACGGAAAAGTAAATACAGCCAAAGAGCAAATTTATTATTTACGTTATATTCTCTACAGCGGACACACAATTAGAGAATCGCTAAATAAGTTAATATAAAGTGAATATGTTTTATTTAGCTTAAATTGTATTTTTACTCGTTGAAATGTAAATATTATAGAGAAACAGAAACATAAATTAATTTTCGCTTATGTTAAATATATTTTCTTATAATTCTTGGCTTTTTCAAACAACTTTTATCCCTTTCCTCTTTTTATAAATAGGCTTGAAAAAGATTACAATTCAAGTTTAGTTAAAAATCACATTAATACGAAATACATAATAAAATAATATAATATTGACATTTTTATATATTAATCCATTTTCAAATATTTGTGTAATATTATATTGTATTATACATAAGATTAAATTTTTTTTTATCAATTACTCTACATATATGTTATGCTGATAATTATATAAACATGATTCAATTAAACATTTAATTATATTTTGTAATGTAATATCGAACGCGAAGTCAATATTACATATTAAATTACTTTACAATTAAATGTTAGTACTTCTGATAAAAAACGTAAACAAAATTTGCTGCATAACGCTGTGAGAAACAGCACGTGAAATGAATATGCAATTATGCATTTAAAAATAACAGTTTCAACGCTGGAAAATAAATCCTAAATGAACTTCAAATAGTATGAAACCCTCCTGATAGAAAAAAAAGTGCGATAAAGTCGGAATCCGGTGTATATACTCCAGTTATCGTCATTTCACATCGCAAAAGTGCTTGTGTCGACAAAATACGGCCACAAGCGTACAATTGCAGAATTTTAGATGATCGTTGAAATGTATGAATAACGGGAATAAATCGTGCAGATGGCCGTATATTTGGTGCACTCGGTAAATTGCCGGCCGCGGTTCGCACCATTTGTGAGAGACGTTGTAGTACGCAAATAATGCATAAAGATTCGAGCGTCGTCTTGAAACTCTCAATGCCCGACGCGAGCATTGTTATCGATGTATCACCACGTGCATTATGTAATGACATTATTACGGCATGCATTTCGGCAACTATATATTTTCTGCCTATTTCAGAGAGGAAAAATTCGGCGCGTTCCCATTCGGGGAGTTCCACAGGGGGGGAAGAAAAAAATAGCGGATTCGCCGTTACTAAAGACGCAGTTATATTTCGCGGCATGGCGATTTTTCGAGCAACGACGGACCGGATTTTTCCCTTCAGACAGCGCTCGTTTTCACGCTATTGAAAATAACTGGCGCACTTAGAGCAGCAGATAAGACACGCGCCTCCCATTTTTCCATTTTCCAAACGCGACACGCGGGAAACGCTTTAAACCGCGCGCGCGGTTGAGCCGGAAGTAAATGTACCAGCCGTCTGGCCAGGCTCCATTTGGCCATTTATTATTTATGAGAAGGATAGAGAAGAGAGGGACGGGGGTGAGGGGTGAGAAGTTGCACCGGCCGTCCGACCAACAACATCAACCATCCGGAAAAAAATCCCTTTCTCGCGCTTATCTCTTTTTAGGAACGCTGTCCGCCGAGATTCATCCACCATGAAAGGGAGATACTTGACGGGAGGATATGTCTCTCTTCTCTCCTCTTTTTTTTTACTGCGTTTTAAAAGCATCCGTCGGATTGACGTAGTCAGCGTAGTCTATTTTAAACTGTACCGACTACAGCTGCGATGTCATATACACACGGTCAATTGAAACAATCGAACTCTTCTTCAAATGGACAACATGTTATGCTATATATGGAATATCCACCTATAAAGAGATTGAAATTCGCGAGCGGTCATTTTAACCACTTCAGTCTTTCTAGTGGTAAACTCGTGCGGATATTGCTCGCAGGATCTGGCACGGGCAGACCAAAGATCTACAGTTGAACAGAAGCAGATAGAAAAACGAAGTAGCCGAGGGAGAAAAGGGAAAGCTCGTAGAAGTGCAAGCAAGAAGAAAGTAGGAGGGTGGTTGCCGCTGGCGGGACGGAACAGCGCTGCTCGAGGAACGACGAAGTGGGGAAAAGGCTGAGGAAGAGAAGAAGAGGAGGAAGAAAGAAGGAAGAAAGAGAGAAAGAGAGAGAGAGAGAGAGAGAGAGAGAGAGTGAGAGAGTGAGAGAGACGGAGAGGAGAAGAAGGAAGCAGAAAAACCGATCGTTGTCAGGGAAACGAAGGAAATCTGCATTTTGTCAAACTGTCGCTTGGAAGTTCGCGGGCGCGTCCGGAGCACGGAGGGTGAAAGGTGAGGGTGGAAGGACGGAGCAAGGGGGAATAGGGTGGCGAGGGATCGTCGAGTGGCGGGAATGGAAAAAGGACGAGCAACGGCGCGGCTTGCCCTCCCCTCTCCCTCCCCTGAAGAAGGAAGCGGCGAAGTTTCGAGTAACTCTCCGGCGTGCTGTTATCTAAACCCTTCACGTAGGCGTCTCGAGTGGATCGAGGTCGAAGGCTGCTCCTTGCCGCGAATATCGGTGCATTACTTTCGATAGGAAGCCCGCAGACGGTAACTTGCCCCGCCTAATTGACAGCGAGGCATTGTCCTGATCCTGCCGTGAATATAAGAACCGAAAAAGAATCGAGAGATGAATGTTCCTCCCGTGGAAAAATCTATCGATCGACGGGGCGATATCGAGCGGAAGCGGCTTCCGGAATGCAGCGCTATTGATGATTCTTCCACGCCGCGATTAATTTTTCTTAATAATCCGCTGCAACGTAATGATTATCGAATTTGATATTTGTGTATATGATTTCGTGTATCGATGTCAATTTAAAATCATCCTGAAATTAATATCGCTATCATGTATAATGGCTGCATCTAAATTACATTAATTATATTACATTGATGATCTTCTTTAACATAAATTATAATGATGATTATACTACATCGATAATGTAATACAGGACAATTTTTATTTTCATTTTAAATCGTATTCGTATTAAATCAATCAATACTCATACAAGTGGCTGTATTTAGCATCGAATGCACCACAAAGGCGGTATAAAGCGTAATTTTTCTTTCGAAATGAGTCCTGATATTTTTCGCGACATTCACCCTCTAGAAGAATGAGCTCATTACGATAAATGCGACGTCGATGGCTATTAAAGAGAACAGGCACTTGCAGCCGCGTCTGCTCTTTGGTTTCGATAAATTAAATCTTTCCTTCGACCTGCATGCTCTCTCTCTCTCTCTCTCTCTCTCTCTCTCTCTCTCTCTCTCTCTCTCTCTGTCCTTTCACTCCGGAAAGGGGATCGTACGACTCCGATGGTGGCAATGGGGAAGAGGCATCGTTTGCTTGGCTGCTTTCTTGGTAATCTTGAAATAGGGTACAGCAGTACGAGCGTTGGTCGCTTGCCAAGCGACTTTAAACTTCCTTCCTTTCCGAGGATTGGAAATATCTTTGTCGACGCGCGCCGTAAGGATCATGATAACGGAAAGCAGGGACCACTCGTCGAAAATTCGAAACATGCACCAATATCAAATGCGCAAGAAGTACGTGAACATTTGAGATTCTGCGATCAATGTCTCGAGATCCTTCGTCAAAGAAAAAAGAAGTTTTATGTTATAAAAAATGTAAAAGTCTACAAAAAGGAAAAAATACAAAGTACAAATTTAAAATGGCCGAATGATTATTATAATATGACATGTCTTTCAGTTAAATATAAATTGTTTATCTCGAATCTGAAAAATTTCAAAATGGCTCGAGCTGTCGTCGCTCTCGAGAGTCGATATCATCGACACGTATGTGTCATTCTCGACAGAAACGACGAGACATTTTACGAAAGTCCCTCTTTCTTCTCGCGCGATCTTTCGAATGCGTTTCCTCGGAAAATGGAAATATGGCCTTCGAGCGCCGTCGTCGGGTTTAGAGCCGGCGTCGCAGTTAAATCTTCCTGAAACGCAATACCTTCTTTCCGTACGCAAGACACACGGTCTCGCTGGATCAAGCGGTGCGAGCATTGCGAGCGCAGCTGCACGCCCTCGCCGAGAGTTCGCGAGCGCGAGATGCATAACTCTCAATTTGCCCGTCGGCAGGCCCGATATTACTTCCCTTGTATTCAATACACAGGGTGTTTCGCCATAGAACGTTTGCGGGAACGCATACGAATTGTTAATGTCATTCGTGAGGCTTTTGTACACGCCGAACGAATTCCTTTCGAAAATTTTGTATGCGGAAAATTATCCGGATACCATCGTTATTGCTGTTAATGCAAATTATATACTTATTCAAATGTATTCAACAATTATCAATTATCAATAAATTAAGCTAACGCGACGTGGTAATAAATAATAATTAAAATAATCGTAACAATTATTAAAAAACAATAAAAATGTATTATTCTGACTGAAAGAGTATCCCGTTGCGGGACACCTTGTATAGCTCAACCCTCTCTTAGATATGGAAGACTATACCCTCGGAAGTGGGTGATACTTCAACGGAATGGCTTGCCACGTCGTCGCTAGGCTCGTCGATATTCCGGATAGTTTTCCACCGGGAAACGCGTCCGCCCATTTTTCCTGGAGTGCGCAGAAAACTGAAGCGACACGCCGGTGCTTAGCCCTGAGCCCGTCGCCGACAAGTGCATTCTTCGCGACTGCGTCCCCTCGACGAGTAGATTTCGTAAGGCACGATAGAAACGTCGCGGAAACAACAGCACGCAAAACACGATTGCGTCGCAGACGTTGAAGAACGGACATGTCTCTGACTAATAGTGCACGTAATAATAAGACAAAGGCGATAACAAAGTATACGTGGGAAGTTTCTGAATCACGTCGGCAAACTTTTGATCTAGGATCTGTCCTTAAAAGAAATTTAATTGGATAGCTTATTCTTCCGGTGACTTCTCTCAATTTCCATCCTCGGATGTCGTGCCGAGTTGGCTAAAATAATTGTACAGTTTTGAGAGTCAACAATATTGTTACTAAATTACTTATAAGCTTCTCGTTATTATGATACGTACATAAAGCAATGTGCGTGCCACGAGACTTCAAGAACTGCAACTTTACTTTTCACTCGGTTATACATCTTATTGTTTCGACGTTATTCGAGGATTCTGCCGCGAACATTAAAGGACACTTCATACGTCCTTGATGTCTGAACCATTCAAGGAACTGCCAAGGAACGCTCTATAATTTCTTCATACATTTAACGCAGCTTATAATATTTTTAATGACAGATTTTAATATTTTTAAATATCGAAATAATATTATAAAGATATACTTTATATATATATATATATATATATTGATCTGATTAATATTTTGCCAGTAATATTGAGAATGTCGCAACGTCGAAGAATTTTTGTGGATGCAAATGTTTGGAGTCTGACGACAGACATTTCCTCACAGTCTACGATACGCTTCCTTCCGTGAAACTTAGGAAACTTTGAGATATAGTGCGAGCAACGACGTAGAAAATTCAATCAGTTCGATCGTGTTAGTTTTGCGGGAAGATCATGTATTTTGCGCTAAAGTCGATTTAGCATGCGTAGGGAAGATAAGTGCAACGGTGTAGTTCATAGCGCATACTGCGTTAGAGAAGAGAAAGATCTACGGATACTGATAAAAACAAAAGTCTGCAAAACAGGAGTCGTCGAAGCTGTAAGTGTGCGAAGATAACAATTTAAAAGGATCTGATCTACGAAACTAAAAATTTGTATTAGGTGGTTGCATTAGTTCTGGTCTTTTTTTTCCAAAGGCACGCATTTATTTAAAATAAAGTCAAAAGAATTACAGTAATCAAAAT
>VBVR01005677.1:0-11473 GCA_011638315.1 Tetramorium parvispinum
TCTTTTAAATATTTTCATATACATATATTATATTTTTATTTACAATTTTATCTTAATTTTTATTTATTTTATGTAGAATCAAATCCGATAATATGAGAAATATGAGAAATCAGAAATATATATAATAATTATAAGTTATAATTAAGTAAAATATACTTTCAACGGAATTATTGCGAAGTATTTATTATTGTACAAATTGCAATATACCGTTCTATTCGATCTTAGCTGCAACAACGAAACGAAACTGGATAAGCTCCAAACCGCGATTACACGCAAGAATATTTAGCACTTTCCCGAGCACATAGTCGAGCCATTTGAGAAAACACGGACACTTAGTTTTCATGATGTTTGAAGTGGGGCTGCGAATAACCGGCATAATCAGTGCAGAAATTAACCCAATTAATGTGAAGATAGCGGCTAGTCGTTGCAGGGATCAAATGGAGGAAAGGGGTAATTTAAATGTACTCAAGCAAGCTCTCTCGCTTCGTACTGTTTAGCTCCAAAAATAAAAGCCGCGCACTTTGTGCTTTATGGAATGCTCACGACTCGATTATACCTTTTAGCCGCGATGCAAAATCTATGACAAATCACGATATTTCCGTATATTTGCGCTAATTTACTGAAAATTTCACAAAGTACTGTTCTCTCATTTAGGAGATCATTTTAATCTGCTCGGCGTTATAACGTTTTTAGCTATTTTGATTTGGTACGAACAATTTAAATTAATATCACATTAAATACTATTCACGAACAAAATGCGAGTTAAACCCCGTATTTCGTGGGGTACACTCGCAAAATTATACTCACTCGACCCCGATGTGAAATCCGCACAGAGTTATGACGTCGCGCTTGGTATACGTGCTAATTAACATTACATTTATGCAGAAGAGGTCCATCGTGGAAAATAATAGGCGAAACATAGTAACGTTGACGCGAAAGAACAGCATATCACATCTTTCTCACAGAATTTCTCATGAGTTATTTCACTAGTGTTATTTCTAACTTAAATATAAATCACGATTAAAACAGTTTTAACACTCGACATCAAAATTTATTTAATTTGTTCATTTTATTTAGCATTAACGTTTAATTGCTCTCATATTATGACTATATGCAAAATTAACTATTAACTACGTTTGAATCGCTCTAATCTATCATTTAGCTATACCATTTTGCTTTTATTGATAACGATATATTCACAATGTAATACACTTGAATCGCTATCGTTCACAATCGATTTTATCTACAAATCTATATGAAAATATGGTAACCTATATTTTCAATCTCTTCCGTAAAAATAATTTCTTTTATTTAGCTCACGAATATTTTCTTCATATACGAATATTGTACTTTAAATTTTAATAAACTATTTTAATGTCTTTTTTTCATTTAAAGAAAAGAAAATACTTAATTTTTTATATTTTGTCGTAAATAGTTTGTATAATAGATTGTTATATTATCATGAATCTACAATGTCAATAAATATCACAAAATTTTTGCCCATCGTCTATATGTATCATCGCGAACCGGCTCGAATAAGAAGGAATCGTGAAGCGCATCCTTCCGATATCTCATGCTATGAATTCAAACTTTACAAGCCGTATACACAAGCGCCGATTTATAACGCTCCACGGAATGATCGCGACAGCAATAGGAAGCTCGAATCGCCGGGTGTCCATCGCCGGGACCGTCCGCTGTATTTCCGGTGCGGGAAAGTAGCCTGTTGGCAGCGTCGTCTATGCACGATCGGTCCACCGTCCACTCCTGTTCTCGCCCCGCGAAACCGACAGCGGCTTCTTGCCAAAATTCTTTCTTGGGGGAAAATTCTTTCCGCAATAATCTCGCACGGTCAGAAGAGCGTACTCTTTGCGTTCGTTATAGCGTCTTCACATAACTTCAAAACATATTTGCCATATGCGAAATCGCTCAATTTAGCCAGCATTCAATTTGTCCAGACAAATTCCCATTTACGGAAAAATGAGCTCTTTCTATTTAGAAAAAACAGGCGCAATATTCATATTTTACGAAAGTTCGAATATAATGACGATCAATATTCTGTAATATTTTTGGACATTTTATGTTCAAGATGATAAGCATTATTAAAATTTAACATTTCAAGGAAAATAATATTCGCAATAAAATACAAAAGTAATTTTGAATTATATGGCCGGCTGATTCGCACTTTAAATTAATTAAATCATTCAATTAAAACGCGATAATTTCTTTTCAACAAAATCTTAGAGTCACGTTGACATACTGAGTGCTAAGGATGGCGTTAAACCGCGATGAGAATACCGGTGGCTTCTTATTCCGCCACAGACTCGAGATATTCGGCTTGAATGCGGGTGCGCCTCCGACTTTCCTGGTATGTACTCTGTGTACGGGCGAGGTGTAAAGCCAGCTACTCTCGGCAGTGGTATCAGTGGGCACTTGTTGCTCTTCTGGCAAACCCTGTGAGTGTTTACACGCTAAATAAGTGTACACAACACCGTTACGACGACGACCACGTTCCGTCTCGGCAATGCTTTTAGTGTGTAGCCGGTATGTTTGTGTCTTTTGTGCGTGTGTACGCCCGATGTTCTATCTACGACTATCATATTTCCCTTAGGTCGGAGAATATCTTGATGAATTTCGTGTCGATCTTATTACGACATTTGGAAAATTCATTTTATAACGTATACATTTTTTTACATATAATTTTTTATATAGTATATTTAATATACTATATATATTTTTTTTTTTATATTAGATTTCATCTTTTGCTTTATCATTTTTATTTTTTCTTTATTCTAATTTTTGGAAAATTGTGTTTTATTAGTTCTAATTCTTTCATCGTTAACAATAAGATGTGATTGTTAGCAGCGTTCTATTATGCATGTTACGTGAAATCATCCTTTTGTTATATCATATCCTATTATGAGAGAGCGAATAATGTAAGAATTATATTAATTTACACAAAAGGCTGAAATTGTCTAATATGAATTTGTTTTCGTAATTTGATTTATGCAATTGAGATTTAAATGATGCATTTCATCGAAACATATGATACCGATTATCTACGTTTGTAATATACGATAGCATGCCCTTTGTATTTTCCGAAAATTCTCATGTATATCGGAAATTTCGTGTTTCATCATACTTGCCATTTAATAGGTGGATAATACTTTTTATCAACGAGCAAAATAAAAACATAGACCAACAATATTAGAGCGGATCTGTAATAATTTTATCGATGGTATTATTTGTGACGTTATGTGACAAAGAATATAAACTTGTATTAAAGTATAAACTTGTAATAAAGAGATACTTAATTGAAGATAGTATCATTACATTGAATTTTTTGACAAAATTATATCTCCAGTATACGAAAGTCTACCGCTCTGATACTCTTTTACACGCATAGAGACATGCGTTAGAGGAAGAAGGAAAAAGAATATATGACTTGATGCCGCGAGATGAAGTATTGCGAGATGAATGGGCACGCAACAAGCTACACGCTGAATGTGCCAAATTGAGGGGAGTCATTTGTTTGACACCCCACCGTAGCCACGACGCGTGACAGCTCTTTCTCTCTCCCTCTCTCTTCCACTCTCTCTTCTAATCTCCTTTTTTTTCATCTACCCTTGTAATTGCACCACGAACAACTGGAGCGCGTTGTTCCCAGTGATTGGCAGGTATCAATGACGATCAGCCATTCCCTCCACCTGTTCTCGTCTGCATCTCTGTCTTTCATCCAAGGGATGATCACTGGTACAGTGATGCTACGAAACATGCGAATTGTCAAGAATTCGCATACATCATTCTTATAGTCAATGTCTAACATACAATTTTTATTTTTATTTTAAATTTGATTAAACAATAGTTTTTTTATACTTAAATATCCAGGAATGAGGAAAATTTGATTTGAGCAAGTAGAATTACATAAAGTCATATCTTTTCTTAATATGTATTTTTTCAAATTGAAAAAGCATAATATCATCAGTTTATTATTTTTTTATTTATTATATAACTACAATTTAGAGTATGGTTATGTTTTTTAATTCGTGCTCAGTTTATTTATTCATGGTGGTCTCATTTTTATTCTTTTCATTATTAGTTTTGAATAACTTCTAAAATAAAATTCATATTTAATAACTTGAAGACTAAATATATTATGAAATAACATTTTCAATTAAAGAAATTAAATTATTTTTAACATACTCCTGGATTACTTCATCTATTTTGAATCATATTTCGCATTGCTCTCATACTGTTATTTGGAAAAATGTTTAATTGCCAGCAAAGTCAAAAATAGCTTGTGTATATTTCGTAATAAAAAATATAGAGTTATGTTTGAAATATCCAAATAAATATCGGATAATATTGTTTAAAAATTGTCCATCATACGCAGATATACTTATAAATTATCCCGATCTTGAAAAGGGATGTTGACATAAAGCAGCACCGAAAGTAGGTCAAACGTATAATTATCTCTTGCGACGAAACACAGCCTCACAGAAATCTTACCCTTTAATTACGGTCGCCTGGAAACTTAACCGAGCGTGTGAAGACTTGTAATTTATAACTTATAACTTAAGTACGCTCGATGTCTCCGAGAAATTTATCGCACTCGCGCGCGCGTAGTTGCACGCTTAATAGCAAACTTCGAGCACACCTTTTGCCTTATTATATCTCACCTCACCTCAGTTAACGAACCTCCGTAAGCACGTCTGAAATAGTAGTGGATATGCGCAAATCGAACTGCGTTAATCGACTTGCTTAACTCAATTTTCATATTAACATTCTTAATTTACAATTAAGAATTGCATTTCTACGAGTTATTTATATAGCATATAAATATATTCGCAATAGTATAAACAGTTTTAATATATTTCTATTATTATGATTTATAATTATTGTTATGGTAAGATATAGAAAAAAATAACTGAATATATAACAAAGACTTGATGATCAAGTAATGATAATAATACATATTGATATAATTTCCTACTATTTCTCATTTGCAATTTCTACGATTTTATTATCGCGAATCGTTCGTCAAATTTGCCGAAATATCTTACTTATAACCATATAATTGATATTCTTTTTTATGACAACCGTATAAGAACCGTCTGGTGTAACTAAAAGCATTCTGCGCCAATGATGATTACAATAGTACCATTTGTGGACGTACATATAAATAGAAACTCTCATTCATCTTTCAATCTTCTTAATCAGATTATCGTAAAATGAGTGGATATTCGAGATTGTTTTCGAGAGCTTACGAACTTATTACAAAAATATGATCTTATAGAGATAGTTATACGCTATCGATTACTTTACGCGTTTATTTAAATCGTATGAAATTTAAAAATTAGGAAAACTCCTGAGAAAAAGGATTTTACAGATTTAAAATCTGAAAGGTTGGAAGCTCCACAAATTCGGATACTTAAAAATATGGAAAATTTGAAAAATTGAAAAAAATTGTAAAAATATGTATCTACGTTTGACAAATTGGAGAGTGTTTAAAGATACAGAGGGATTTGAAGAAGTCTGTCAAGTTTATTGCTAACTATTTATTCTACATCACACATAATGTCTCGTTTAAGTGCCTCTGGAGTTTCAAGAGCAACGCATGAAATCACTTAATCCTGATAAAATGTACGACACGTTGTGGTCTTATCAAGTTGCGCCTTCGTGCACCCGCGCCCGATCGATTAAGTGATCGCGCGCGATAAAGTCATGGCGGCGACGAATCTCCCCAGGCGTTAATTCCCTCCCTCCGACTGTCGCGCCGAGTGAACTTCCGCGCTGCGACTCCCTCGTCATCTAGGTAAATCAACGACGGGTAACGTCTGAGACCATTATCGGAGGCAGCATGTAGAAAGGAAGGAAGGAAGGAAGGAAGGAAGGAAGGACGGATGGACCACGAGGACATATGTCCTCGCGGGAAGGATCGGAGATTAGCGGCGCCTCAGGATCACTGGAGCAGCATGATCCGATGCGAGGCGCGCTCGCTCGATCGCGCGTTCAGTGGCCTTGAAATAATTACATCGGCTCCCCCGTCGTCGCCGCTCCTAAGCGACACTTGCTCTTGTTCCCTTAATGACGCGTTTTGCGACGTCATCTGGAATGCCCTCTCGATGGAGGTAACGCGAGGTTTCCCTTTGATACCGCCGGAAAGACGGAGGCGCGCGTGTGATTTCGAATAGAACATCAGGATTGACTTCTGATACATAAGATTTGACATAAAGAAGACGAAATTTTCTCAAGAACTTAATTTTTGATTAAAAAATACTGCAAAATTATTTAAACTATCGTAAAACGTGCCAAGAGTGTATATGAATAAATTATGATAAAAACAGCTCTAATTAACTGCATTAATAATATCTTTGAAAATGATTTTACTGCGTTTACCTTTTTTATTTGAAAAAAATTTCCTTATATTAATTGTTTTACTCGAAACAAATTTTTAAATTTATGTATACGTATATGTCGATAGATAGTATATCCCAAAATAATCAGAGGAGATAACGAGAGAAAAATAAAGTCGATTGACGCTTATTTATTGTCCGATTAATCGTTTATTGACAGTTGTGATCGAATATGAAAGCACTTAATTGGCCAATGAATTGTCAATGAACGTCCACTGCCTCAGATACTTTAATATCCCGAGAGAGGTACAATTTTTACGAGAAAGAGAGTCAAGAGAGATCGAGATAACATCGGGGGACACAATGAAATAGGATAGGTCATGGCAGAGAAAAGTATGCAACGGATGCCTCCGGCTTCTTGGACAACCTGCTCTAGTCTACATTCTCAGAAGGGTAAACAACCCCGGCGTTTGTTTACCTATTCACTCGCTCACTCTCTCACTTTTAAAGCTTTTCAAACGGTATTCAAGCTCATAGCTCCTTAAAGCATCTGCATTGCAAGAAAGTGCGTATGCCTTTAACGTCATTGACTCTCTGTCACTTCTCTAATTTTACATTACATATTTCTTCCATTGCGATAGAGCCTGAACTAGAAGTCGAAAAAGTTCTCTAAACTCATAATCCTGTTACATATTTCGGTATTTTGATTTTTGTTTCCCGTAATCTTTATTTTATATGATTTTATATGACAATTTTCTGCAGTAAATTGTATTATTTTAATTTCTCGAAATTATCGTAGTGTGTTTCAAAATCATCAAAGTTATCTGAAAAATTGTTACAAAATTCTTCGCTGTACGTGTAAATTACATTTAATACATACATTTTAATAATATATAAATATAATATGTATGTATGTAAAGTTATATGATATATTTTTTTAATGAATAACATGAATAATAAATTCGGATACGACGATAATATTAAAAATAATAACACAACTACAACTATGTATGATAACTACGATACTGCAAGTGCTTATGGTAAATTTAATAAAATTTTGATAATATTTTTGACATATTAATAATTCGGTCTTTTTAACGCGAGACAAAATTAAATTATGTTACATTATTATTTTAATAATAACATAACATATAACGTAAATCTGAATATAATTCTTGATCTAAGCAATGAAAATACACGGAATCTTAGAAATCGAGAACCGCGAGAGAAATGATATATCCGCTCACCCTCGTCCGAGAGAGGACTGTCATGGCAACAACGATCCATCCGCCTGCCTATCCACGCCTCCTCTCATCCCCTTTCTCGCACATTTTCCGGCCACTCTGTCTCGTTTCCATTCGTTTCTCCTTCCTACTCACCCACCCACCTGCCAGGAAATTAAAGTGCTTCGTCCGATTTCTGAGAATACTCCAGATTAGTATCGTTCGTTAGGCGAAAGTGCGTATTTCAGAAATAATGCAAGTATGACATTGCGAGAATATCGGATTTCTGTTTATTTTGTTATATGTATATATATATGTGTATAAGTAGACTTTGATATTTTATATTAAGTGATTGTAAAATTAATTAAATCTCACTTGCTTAATATTGATTTTATTCTCGATATTAATATAAAACTGAATTAATCAACAAATTAATAATATTATAATATTATATCAGATCAAATTTAAATGATATATATATATATATATGTTTAGCAAATTTTGTGAAATAAATAAAAGAGAGCTTATTTTTTTTAGTATAATTATATGATATATATATTACTTTTTATTTTCTTCTTAGCTTATTGATAATCTTATTATATTTCATTTTTATCAAAAATGTATCATGATAAATATATCTCCATAATAAATACGCATCAACTTATTGGTTGATCTGACATTTGAATTCAGCACAGCAAAATAGTGCTCTTGATTAAATTAATCGGTAAAACGTCGAGTTATTTCTTTTTGGACAATGGTAATTTTTGCAAAAAGATCTTTCAATTGCGTAATTTTCCACGTCCATTAGCGGGATACGATTTCAGTTGCTGAAATGCGTTCCGAGGGTGCAATCGTATCTCTACCAACGTAATGTAAATTTATGAATCCGATATCGAGTTACCGCGATTGCGAGAAATCACGTACGTTGCACTAACATCACCGATAGAACATTCTTACAAAAGAATTCGCGGACGATGCACCCTTCGACTGAAATTTCTTTTTACTCGTAAAATTCACGTTTCTTCACTGGGATATGAGCGATGGCGCAAGAGTGACTAAGGATGACATAGCCGATGAATCCGTCTGAAACGAATGAATAAGCGACTGATTCGTTCGATTTATAAGACCTTGCTTCAAAATTAATCGCATGACCTTGCTATGCACGCTGCAAATATTCGATCATGCGTAAAATATTATTTTAATAAAATTTGTTCAATATACTAGAAGCGCGCTATTTTAAATTATTTCTGTACAATCACAGACGAAAGTTTTAGCTATATTTTAATATTATATTCGGGCGTATATGTGAGTAAAAGATCTTTTTCTTTTATCTCAGATGATTTAAGGATTGATGCTGATTAAAAGTTAATATAATACATTAATTAAGTAATTTTTCGAAATTCTAATAAATATCTCAATTTTATGTAACAAAATTCTTAGTGAGCTTTAATTTTACTTATCATAATAGTTTTATAACACTTAAACTCTTTCGAGCAGTTATTAAACCGAAGTACACTGGATCTATCGGTTCATGCGTTTTTGCTGGATTTATGTCGGGCAGATAGGACACGTCGTGTTTGGGGAAAAAGTTTCTAGATAAATGTCGTTGCGCAGTATGCGTTCGGCTCTGCAGTCGATCATCGTGGAATCACGATAATCGAGTTGAAAACGATAATGCTTGTGCACTTCGCCGGCGTCGTTCATGAGGATTGTAAAACGGAACGAAAATGCAATCAGGCCGCTCGATAGTTTTGATGGTTTCACCGTCGTAAAGCAACTTTTACGGCAGTCTAATATTGATGTGTTTAAATTTTAGAGCGAATTTCAATCTATTATAATTCTTCCTCTGTCTCTCCTTCTATATGTATATATTCATCAGTCTTATCTAAAATCAATCGGCAATTTTTTTTAACCGTATATTTAGACCACGCGAAATTGATTATTATTAATCATATAAAAATTGTTTTTTTACCGTAATAGAAAAATAAAGTCGTTAACAATTTGAGAACTAAAGTCGAGGAAAACACATTTTTATTTCATGCTATATAAATGGATCTCTGCGTAAGAATCAAAATTAAATTTTGTGCCTTCTTAACAAAGTTCAATTACGTATTTCAAATATTCTTGAGGAATAATTTTGTTAAAGCACAGAATGATAATTACTCACTTTGGAATGATAACTGCCCATTAAAAATATATCCTACGCTTTTTCGTTTCGCAGAAGGAACCGACGGATGAAATTTTCATCCGTCGCCTAATTATCCGCCTGATGACATCGGGCAATGGCTTTTGACTGATATTTTTTGCACGCCAAATCTAGCTATAGAAAACTAATCGTCTAGTCGTTACCTCTCGCGTGACATTAAAATTCCAGCCAATCCTACAAACGTCATGCCGCGATATGAAACATTCATCTGCTGAGATAAAGAAACGCGGTCACTCCTTGAGACGCTCGCTCTCGGCGGGTCATGAGGTTAAAGTTCAGAGAAATCGCGGAAAAGCGCAGACGCTCGCAAACGAGCCTGTGTTAGGACGCGCTAATTATGAGTAATAGAGCGCTAGTTAGGATCAGGGGGGTTGGACCCGGAGATTGGATCGGAGATTCGGGAGAAATAAAGGATCTTGACTCGGTCCTGTAACACGTAGGCCCGCGATTGGGGTGAGGACGTTAGGAGTGGGTCGGTGGCGGCGCGTCGACGGCGCGAGGACTAAAACTGTCAGCCTTGACAAATCTACGAGCGACGTCCTAATAAATTCAATTAAACAATTATATCCTCTCCCTGTCTGTGTTCGAGCGAGGAGGGCGAGGTCGAAGGAAGAAGGGGGAGAACCATTTCTGAAGTTTATAGCCGGTCTCAGATCAAGCGTGGCGCGCGGCCCGGGGGATGTCCTGGAGGGCGGTTCGTCTTAATATAAAGCGAGTTGGTAAGTTTGGTACTACCATCCAGCAGAGGCTAACTTATAATGCGATTTGTTTAATCGGCGCCAACTACTTTGTTCCGCCCAGCGTTTTCCGTCGTTATCCTTTAAGAAGGACGCGGAGCCACGAAGGAAGGAGGTTCCCTTCTTCCTATCCTCATCGTTCTCCCGCTCAGTTCCGGCTCATGCTATCTCTTGTAACGACATGTAGTATCGAACCACCCCTTAATGTTGATGTCTCTTACGTAATCCCGGAGATAGAGTATTAACGGCTTGATCATCATGCCTCTTATTGTTAGTCTTGGAACTTTGTACTGGGATTTTGGAGGCTCTCTGATGCTTGCTCGTAATTTGTTACGACCGTCGCACAACGTGACACGTTTTAAACATCAATCAAATCAAATCTAATATATTTTTATAAACTTTTAACAAAAATGATTTTCTAGTAAGTATAAAAAAATATATATTTTATATAATGTCAATTTTTTTCTTTTTTTATATAATAGAATATAAAAAATCAGAAAATCTTGAATCTTTTAGAATTTAACTTAATAATTATATGAAAAAACGTAGACTTTTAATTTGTGCAATATATGTAATATATCGATTTCCGGGAAATAGGCCAATCAACGTCATTTTACGTAATTTATTCTCCGAAGGAAATGAGACATCATACGTACAAATATAGGAAATCCTCTATTCTGTTTCCAAACCACGAAATGACATTAATTGGGCAGTTTACTCGAAAAGTGACAGACATCAAATTTTAGAGATTTTACCGAAATAAATTACATAGCATTAACTTGTATTTGCATCTCTGAATTCATTGTAACTCATTGTCAGAATATACGACTTAAGTGACTTATTTTAAAAATATATGTTAATATATGTTATTTATACCTCTATTTTATATAAGTAACATTATTTAATTGATGCCTAGCCTCGCCATAAGAATCTTTCATGTGTGAATTATTTTAT
>VBVR01005678.1:0-11515 GCA_011638315.1 Tetramorium parvispinum
TACATAAACATATAAAAAGCTTAAAATTATCAACAAAAATTTTAAAAAATAGATGTTCATGAATGTTTGACTCGATTACGGTATCATATCACGATAATGTAACATTTTATGCATAAAAACCCTGAGATTCCGGATCTGCCAAGTTTACAACACCGCATTTCATTTCCCTTTAACGTGACGTAATTGACATTTACGGGGAAAATTATCTTACGAGAAAATAGACGATTCGTCTATTTTCTGCATTAAGCCTTTAATTTTTCCGCGACCAGGTAGAGATTAAATAATCTCGCCGTGCACGTCGAAATGCCCGTCGCCATTAACGGCTTTAATAAAAAAAAAAAAGAAGAAGGAAGAACGTGTGCACGTTGTAACGCGCGCGCGGCTCTCGCTTATGCGCTCTAAAATTAACATCGCGCAACGGCAGCGCGAGCTATCGGCGATCGATTTTCCGCATAGTTGCATCGACATGGTAAGAAAAAAAGAGAATTTAAAATAAGGGCTGGGTAATACAAAACAAAAGGCGGGGGACAAAGTGTGCCAAGAAGTGTCTCGGTGCGCGCGTGCAACGACACTAATCCGACCTTTGGCGCGAGGAAGGACGAGCAGTCGCATGTAAAAAATGCAACCGAGGCGACCTATTCCAGCGTGAAACTAATGCAACCTCGACGAGGCAGAAACGCCTCGCGTTCTAGCTGGAAAAAGTCAGCGTGACGAGCGTCGTCGCTGTGGTGTGTATCAATTTTCAGATTACAACGAAACAACCTTCCGCTCGTGCTTTTTTCCCCTCTCTCTCTCTCTTTCTCTCTTCTTCTCTGCTTTCTTCCCGGAAAAAACCCGCGTATCGATCGTGATACTTTTTAATGCGTTTCTTTTTAATGCATTTATTTCTCTTGGGTCCCTTGTTTTGCACTTTTTACGCGCCCACACCTGTTTTTCCCGCATTTTACTCGGCGTTCCGAACGAGCAAGCGAAAAGTTACCCCGCGAATCTACAACGTAAATTACGGGATGCGCTTCACTTTCGCCAGGAGCCGTTATTGTTACCTATATGTTGAAACGATGGGCAATAAACATTCTTCTTCGAAATAGCTAAACACTGATTTCATATAAAAAAATTTTTAAAAAATGCTAAGCAATATATTAAGAGAGGATTATCCCGATCGATGCATATTTCTTCAACTTAATAGCTTCATATGTGATCGCTCGCGCGGCTTCGCACGTGTTCTCCGATCCGAGGTCGCAGCACGCTATAGACAGGCTTTTGTATTGGCATGCCTGCTAGCGCCACGCTACGACGGAACTCGGAACCGTTTTGACATTTTCCCAAGCACAGAGAAGCTTGGATGGTACAGAGGTATCTTCCCGCGATGCGAAGGGCCGCCCTACGAAAATCCACGCAGGATTCAAAGAAACACGCGTATTTCAAGCTGCACCGAGCAGAAAATACTTCCATTAAAAATTCCATTACAATCTTGATGAAGAAAACCTTATAGAATGTCAAACTAAATAGAGAACCAACACTCAAGGGCCTCGTCCGACCAACGTACCTTTTCTATTTCGGCGAAAAATGGAGAAAAAACTATTGCAAGAGGGTAAATAATAGAAGAAACGTAAATATTGACGTATTTAGTCCCTAATGAGTCGAATTCAAGTTTAATTGATTATAAAAAATAATAGAAAAACTCAGAAATAATATCCAAATGTACAAGAAATCGTCAAAACATCAAGAATCTTGTCCGACCATCGCATACTTCGTCTACTTCGGAAAAAGTTTAACAAGAAATTGCAAGCACAAATAATATATAGGGTTTAATTTGGATTGAGTAAAAAATTATAGCATCCCTCCCGATTTATATAATAGAATCTTCATGATGCTACAATCAAAAGCATCTTTGAATGCCCCAGTTCGCTCAAATTTGAAACAGTTAAAGCTCCGAGGCGCTGATTCACAATTGTATCCTTTTATAATTTACAAATGAAATGATAATGGAGTAATAACATTTCCAAATGTTTCCAATGATTTTCTATCCAAACTAACATGCACCGCGGCTTTTTCTCTCTCGAGCCTTTTTACTTTTGTTTCCGTGTTCGCGCATGTGGCAACAATTAACGACTAATCAGCGGTGCAGAATGTTGTAAACTTTTTGGCGCGAGTTACGGCGATTACGAGCCAAGAAAGTTACGATCGAAATGCAGTCACGATCACGAAGAATTATATACGTTCGTGCTCTGTAATTATATCCCGAACGAGATTCCACCTGAATAAGCCGTTTGACTCGCGCACGTGGGAACTCGGAAATGTTTAACTTAAAGAGAAATATGATTAATGTAATATCACTGAAAAAAAATCTCGATGTACGCAACCACACCGAAAAAACTCAATTGCTATATAGACAAGAGGAAAGAAAATCAATAATAAATTTCACAGTTCCCAGCAGACACAATGTTACATGTAACGTACGTGTTAGTTGTAATTTCCTACTCAACAATATAACAATATAACACGCGTGTTATATAACAGTTATATTGTTGAGTAGGAAATTACAACTAACACGTACGTTACGTGTAACATTGTATTTGCCGGGTTATTTCTTGAATTATATGCTCTAATCTCTAATTTACATCCAAAGAAATCGTTTACAAAGATTTATTTCCGTAGAAATAGGTTCTGCAAGGAAATTGTCTTTTTATACTATTATTTTGTCATACAGTCAGCAAAAGTTGAAACAAAACTAAATTTTTTTTAATCAATTATGTTAATGAATGGTTAGATATAAATACCTATATTCTGCATGTTAGATAACTATTTAAAAGCGTTCAAGATACATTTATATAATTGATTATTGCGGTAAATTTCTCGTCAAAAGACAAATATTTCGACGATAAGCTAATTAAAACGGGAAGCCGGAAAATTCTATCAGGAGGAGAGAAGTCAGGAAGCGAACATCGTTTTGTCGCGTCGCGCGGCGTCGGCGAACGAAGAGAATGGTAGGTATCTGCTGCTTACAAGCGGTGCATGCCATGCTTATCAAACGATATCGGATATCTCACTAAATCTCACATACTTATCTATAATCTCAACAACCGCACGGGGGTCTCCGCGTTTCAGTACATGTGGCCGTCGGGTTTACCTGGATCGTACACGGCGAAGTTTGTATGTAGATAAGGCAGATGCTACGGCAAAGATTATGCCCGGCGGACACCGCTGACACTTAACAGGGTCCAATTAAAGCCATTACACGATTAATTGTCTGATTAATTTATACCTAGCCGCGCTCGGACTTACCCTCGCCGAATCGGCCGGAGGAGCCTATTACTTTCTATCGCGCGTCCAAACAAACGGAATGTAAGGCGAATGCTATCGCGAAAACTTGGCGACATCGTTCTCTTTCGCAGAGAAATCTCATTTATCATACACCGAAAAAAAAATCCTGTTAAAAACGGACGAATCAGAAAATATTGTAGACGTGATCAAATATATTCTGGTTATTATAATAGAACTCAGTACTTTATAACTTATAATAACCAGAATATATTTGATGAATCCTACAAGATTTTTCTGATTCGTCCGTTTTTAACTAGAATTTTTTTTCAGTGTAAAAATTAAAATTTTAAAAAGAAGAATATCACAGGAAACAGCAGGCTGTTGGAAATGAAATAATCATTTTTGACGATGCTGGTGTTTAGCGTCTAATATCAAAGTCGGAACTTGTACCGGGATCCACTTTCCTCACGTTAATACGGCACTTTAAGAAATTACTAGACAAACCGTGCGAAAAGTCCTACCGCTTGATAATATAATTCGCGACAGTCCGTAATCGCATTTCACGGTGGATTTCTCGATGAGAGATGGCACGTACGATCGTTATACAAACATTCTGATCTTTATTCATGGGGACTCCCGTAGCCGCTATTCGCCATTGTTCAAACGTTCGCGGATCGCACGATATGTCGGCTGTGTAACGCACGGATGGGATATGCGTGCCGCGGTGTGCGTCTTGTGTCTTTTCGTTTCTTGCGAAACGAACGGCCGTGAGAGAGACGGGATCACGGAAATCGCTCGCTATTACACGCAGTCGGCGTTGCGTCGGATAGAGGCCGCAATTATCAAACCATCCATGGACGCGCGATGGATACTGATAATTCGAAAATTACACCTTCCGGAGCGGCTTGAAATTAAAACACTATCCGCGATCTTCGCACGGGCGCGCATCTTAACACCGTCTCGACTGTTCGCACAGGTCTGTGAAGTTAACACCCCGAAATGTTAATTTTTACAAAATTCATGTGGCATTTAATAGTCCACAATTTATCCACATTTGTCCATAAATAATTGTTTTTCTGTCCACTTTACAAAAAAATTAAATAAAAAATTTCATCATTCAATTTCATCAGTATTTCTAAGTACGTTTTTTTAATAGTTAATTATTATTTAAGGCAAAAATTATCACGATACTTGAGAGAGCTTCGCATTAAAATTCACACACAAGTCCATTGTCGACAACGATATTTGCATTATTCCTGATTTACGCCCCAATTTCAATTAAATGCTCTTATAAGTGCATCTTTCAATATTCACTAAATTGATCTTTTGTTATAGAAACCACAGAAATTACTAAACTACTAAAGAAAGAACTATAAGCATAAAAAATATTTTCATTTCATAAGTGATAGGTTTGTGTCAAATATATGTAGTGATATAAAAAAACGTTAAGCAAGATCTATCGAATATATTCAATTGCTTTCAATCGGTGGTTCAGTAAAAAAGTGTTTCATTATTTATTTCATCATTTTTTATGAAATGTATTAACAGATAGACTCTACTTCGCTTCGGCAACAAATTCTATGTTTCTATAATCAAATTTATTCGGTGAGATTTTTCTCAACGAAACAAATTTCGCTGTCAAATCATCTAATTGGTTCCGATATCACGATTTCGCGGCAACAGCAAAATTTTTTTCTTCCGTGCATCTTTATCTCCAAGTTGATATGTCGCGATGAATGAACAATCGTCTCAAGCTAGCCAATGCTAATCTCTATCTTCGGTCGGTGCACGATCGACTCCAATGTTCATTTTGTCGCACACTTTATCGCTTTTATCTCGATGTTTTCTTTCGTGTTGCTAAAACATTCACATTCGATTCGCCATCTCCCCTTACATTCCCCCCGCCCCTATTTCGTCCATTTATTTTCTGAGTCTAAATTATACCAACCTGTCAAAAATTGTCCTAATGGATGGCTGCGTTATTATTCGTGAAGATTTATGTGCTAACTAAAAGCCTCGAAAGCGTCGTGCCGGTATTACATTCGTTTGACTGGCATAAACATCAGTTTATGCGAGAGAATGTTAATTTCGCGCAACAAGATAAAAAAATTAAGTTTCAAGATCACTAGTTTGTAACTACCTAATTTTAAATTATAAGGGTAGAATGTAAAGATTGCACGGAACATTTATATAATGTAAGCGAAATATATGCGAGAATTATATAATATTTCTAGACTTCCCTACTCACATTTATACCGTTATCGTTTGTTTATTTATTTGCATACTTGTATCTAACTTTGACGTAATGTTTATCACACTTTATTCGAGGCGGATATTATCATTACGGAAAATTGAATATTAAATGCAATTAAATCGTCTTATAATTGGCATTGTGCAACACCTTTCTACTTAACATTCACAAAAATATCGAACTTTCTTCTCGATTACCTTTAAAATCAATTTTATGCAATATTCTTTAGATTTCTTCTAAATTGTGAACAATAATAATAAAGGTGACTTTATTGCCGTTTTTTTCTGCACGCATTTATTAATGTTTTTCCGGACATTTCCTACTTCAAGAAAAATTTTATTGCAGTAATGCTCGTTAATATAATTATCTTTAAAACAATTTAAGTCTCATTATTAGAGATTATCCTTAACTTAAAATTATGGTAATAACAATAATTTCCTCTTGGCATTAATTCTAATGGAATTTAAGAAAATAACAGGTCAGTACTGTCGTGTTTAAATGTAATAAACATAAAATAGCATTAATGGTTGAATCATTATCACTAAAAATGTATTTAAAAAGTAAAACAGAAAACATTTTAAATTTACGATAAATTCACACGATTTGCGTTATAATAAAGAGTATATATCATCAATGTGAGATACGAATGTGAAAAATACTTTTGACATTCAGCACAATTTAGAAATAAATTGAATTTAACAAATTAAAAGACTAAACAAAATAATAAAAAAAATCATCGAAATTTCCTTTAATGAAAATCTGGTAGCCATATTTTTAGAAAAATTATTCCTTTTTAATCTACTTATATCTTAAATATCTCGATGACATCAAACTCCATCGTAAGCTCCTTCTTTCAAGAGTTCTAGCAAAATATAGAAACTTTGGTACATTGACGAATTACCCTGTTAAATCATAATCGGGAGAAGAGTATAAAACTTTCATTCGAATTTGATCCTCTCGAGCTAAGAAGTCAAGGGGGTGCGAGCGCATCCCCTCGCCGATATCTGGTAGCATGGCGGCGACGCGGGTTTCACAGGGTAGACAGGTATAACGTAGGTGCACGTAGACGCGCATACGTGTACGTGCGTGTATGTGTTCGCGTGCAAGAGGCAGTAACCCTCAAGGTAAGGCGAAATGCCACCTGGCAGGTTTTTGTAGCGTTGCGCGCGAGATGCGATATTGTTTTTGCCCCCGCGGCCTGAGCCCGAGCGGAGAAGCTGCCTTTAGCTTCTGCCCCCCTTCGCTTCTACCCTCTTTCCTCCACGGTCGCCCCACTTCCGGTGTGGGTAGGACCCGGTAGCCAATAGGAGATGGGTACCACGCCTCCCCCACCCACGCGCACCTGCGTTCACGCCCGCCAATCGGAGGACGAACTACCTGGAGAACCGAGTCACCGCGATAGAAAGAGAAAGAGAGAGAGCGCGCGAGAAAGGGAGAGAGGGCCGAAGAGGGACGGAATGGCGGACGTGCGAGCGAGAAGAGGGCAAGGACGGAGAAAGGAGAGAGAGAAAGATGCATCGCGAACGTCCTCCGCAATACTTGGACGCGCACGCTCCGATCGCACCTCTCTTTCTCTCTCTCTCTCTCTCTCTCTCTCTCTCTCTCTTCTCTTCTTTTCTTTCTTCCCTCCTGCCCGCCCGTCGGGCCGGCCGCTATTGCTCGACGCATTCTCCTTCTTGTTGTTCTTCTTCTCCTTCCGCAGCCGCCCTCCGTCACTACTCGTTTCCCTTCTTTCGCCTCTTTGTGCCGAGGGCCGAGACTTCTTCTCCTCGATAGGCCACGTAGGTGCGCGCGCGTTTCATTTCTTCCCTTTTGCCGTTAATTTTCTTTGCGCGGGACCGCGTTTTTGCCCGGCCGCTCCATTACCACTGAATTCTTCTTTCGGCGATATTTCGAGCTGTTTATCGGCCGTAATGGCCGCGACCTCGAGTGCTTCTCTCTTTCGGCGCGAACCGGACCCTTTCAGCCTCTACCTTACGTCGCGAGCTTTCCCGTCGCGCTCTTTATCATCGCTTCGATTCGGGCCTTTAGCCGTAACGAATCGGTACCAAATATGTCGAAGGGTACATTCCGCACCATTTGACGTTTGATCGAGATGACAAAGCTATGCAATCAAAAAAATCGACTCCAATGTATTCAGGGTTCCGCTAAAGAATTTGCTGAACCATTATCTCGGTGAATGCACGCGATAGATTTTGTTAAGTTGTCGAATTCAAACTGTTATCCACATTGTCACGTTATCACGCGCGTGTGTCAACTCAATTCTGAATCATACAAGCGAGTGTCATTTGCCTTGAACTTAGACAGGGCTACGTGGTAGGGAGAAGCGCGTCATGCAACGTCCGAGCCATTTTTGCAACGGATCGCGCAAAAGGGTCCTTGGGCCCGCCAAATTTGGAAAGCCGCCCGGATCCAGGAGCAACCTTTTACGGGTGCCTAGCCCTGACGGCCAATGGCCGCCTTCAACTTGAAAATCTTGCACGAACGAGTCTACCGCTAGATCCGCGAACACCTGCCTCGTCGCATCAATCATTTTAATATCGACAACTAATTCTGTTGTATTAAGATAGTGCGAAAAGTCTATCATAAAGTTCTAAGTTTGAAATAAAAATCGCTGCTGCTCTGCAATACATTATCTTTTTACCTCAAAAAAAAGTTTTTAAGTCATGTTTTTAATATTTAAAAAACGACAAACCCTTGGCCCTAATAACGCACAGATGAAGAATAGAAAAGAAGAAAACAGAATAAGATATCTGAGATAAATTTCAGACTAGTTTTGTGAAACGGGCGCGCAAATCGTTAATAAACATCTAATGAAATAAATCTGAGACAATCTAAGCAGTTATAAAAAAATATTTCATAAAATATTCGAAAAGTCAATAATGAAGTTAACGAAAGTCAATTAATGATCGACTATATTTTTATGTCGCAATACTTTTTCTATCGTAGAACTAATAGTTGTAGAATATCGCCAACAAAACATATCTGATAAATAACTGTCAATTTTTTCGTTGAATCACTCTTGCTCGTATAACAATCTCAATGACACAATCATCCCCTTTGATGTGACAGCGGTGTCAGAAAAATTTATCCGCGGCATCTGCGATATTTCCGTCTATCTTTATAAATTCGTGTAAAACAAATTTTTACAACTCGCACGCGAGGGAGCTCCTTGCGTGCGTTTTCGACTCACCAGAAGCACAATGTTTTTCTTAGTTGAACGAGCCGCCCCCTCGTAACGGTCGTTAGGTTTCCCAAGCGGAAAAATCAACACGGCCAGTTAATTTCATTCCGAATTATGAGAATCAAGTCAGCGATCCTGATTATTTCCTTTCGCGGCACGCACCGCCGCATGAGCTTCGCGAGCTTTTGGAAAGAGAGCCACTCTTACGGTGCGGTAGAAAAGTCTATCGTAATTAAAGATGATAAAACAAATAGTAATAGCAACAGTAGCGACTATAATTTCAAAATACAAACTTAAAGATGGAAAAAAATGATATTTTTTAAATTTCACCAAAGCATAATATCAAATTATATTTGTCGATGTGTGGAATCGAGAGATATTATTGCGAAAGAATAATTATGCCACAAATAAATTAATATTCCACCAAATATACTATAAATTCAGTAATAATATTGTCATTAAATAATAACTGTCAGATTAATTTAATTTGAAAGTACTAATTTAGAATTCCAATCCAGCACGTTTTTCTTGAAATATATGATACTTAGAGATTGAAGAACTAAATAAAATAAAACAGGTTAGTGACAATGGCAATTTAGCCATATTTAAGCATGTACGATTACGATGCGCGAAACAGCATCATCGTTCCACTCGATCTGCAAAGAACAGACCGCGGGTACTTATGGTGGCTACGTGGAAAAGTGGTGAGACAGGACGAAGGGGAAATCGGTTGCACGTTACACTTTCAGAGCGTTTTTGCGAATGGTCGAGAGGAGCCAATGAAGTTCTCTTTCGTTCGGTCTTTATGGAACCATCTCCGTTTCCACGTTCAAGCGCGGACAAGAAGTATAAACCACCGTCGCACTGCCAGTAGCGCCGAACATACCAAACGACAATTGTTTTTTATCCTATTCGCGTTTATATCTAGCGAATTTATAAGACAATCCCGTTAAATGGCCAATTGAAGCACGTAACGTTACAATGCACTTTTCGAGCGAAATCTTGTATATTGAAAAAAGCACCGTAAAAATTCCAAAATAACGCATCATTCTCTCAACGGTCAAAGTACCCGTAAAACCACAAAATAAAAAAATTCGTAAAATAAAAAGAAAAGTTTTAGAATTATAGAATTATTATTTATTAACGGCTAAATAAAACTTTTATTAATCATACTTTAGCTCTTTTAATGTCCAGTAATAATTCTTTAAATAGAAAAATCTAACGTAAACAATTTTCCACAGTTATACGTGGCATAGTATTTTATTTCTTCATTTTATATAGTATCACAAAATACTTTCTCAATACAATTTATATTTTAAAAAATCTTTCTTAAATGGGGAATTCTTTAATGTTAGTATAGTAATAGTACACGCTACTAAAAGTACAGTATCGAAAGAATGTTAGTATAATAAAAGTATAAGCTACTAGAAGAACATAGATTAATTTTACTTGGCTCCATCACGAGTCGTAGGACACAACACCGGCATGCAAAGTGTAAGGATTGCCGGCTCTCTTGCCTCGCATTTCCCAACAGGGGGAAAAAAAAGAGTCGTGTCGGAGTCAAAGTGAAAGGGCCAAGCCAGCACAGTGTTTCTAGAAAGACAGAGGGAAGGGGAGGTGGCGATGTGCGCATCGATGCATTCTCAAAAGGGGAACGCTTAGATATCGATGGAGGGTATTATCATAAACACGTGAGAGGCCCGAATTGACTTCCAGATCGCGGCGGCGATTTCCCCCGACGGGGAGGTAATTAGTCACGGCCCCGTGGGCTCCCGCATATACGCCGCAATTATTTTTATAATCAGCTGTCGTCGCGCTTTCCCGGTAATCTATTCGCGTCGAATGCGCATCATTCGCGCTCGCACGCGCTCGGGAATAATTATTGCAGGAAAATGTTAAGGGACGCGGCAAAGAGTCGCGGGGAGCCTCCGTCCTCTCGCGCGCGTACGGGACATATAATATACATAATTAAACGGGTTGATTGCCGGGGCAATTATATGTTGCGCGCGCGCGATATTAATTTCGCCCCGGCCATTAATTTACTGACCGACATCGCGCAGGAAAATCTATTCCGCAAACGCCGAACGAAAGTCGTCGGATTGGATGGTGACCCGGCGGCGAGTGGTAATCGACCCGCGGCAAAAAACCGCTCGATGGCCCGATAATTATTGGTAACAACGTACGATGTGGTTCGTTAAATCGCGGAACGGACTCTCGAGAGTTTCCTTCTGATTATGGCGAATCACGTGGGCATGCTATAAATTATCTACCGGCGTTTGCACACCTGCGTCAGGATTCGAGTTTTACTCCGCGTCTGTCGCGTTAGGATTTAATAAGTGATTAAACAATTTATGTAAATCTAAAATTAGCAGCAAGTGCACGTATTAAAAGTTTGTAATATTACTTTGTTAAACGAGCGAGCAATTTAAAAAAAATTCCAAATTGGGAATCCCAATCCTTATTTATATATTATTCTTGAAAAAATTTTCTTAATTTTTATTATTTATTTGGAGATGCTGCGTGATTTCGTGCTAACGCGAATGATTGGTAATGGAAAAATCCTGGGTTCAAATACTAATATACTTCCTCATTCCATTTTCAGAGGAAAGTCACAAAAGAACTTTTTAAATCTAGGTAACATTAGGAATTATCGTTCTAGCCGCTAATCTGTATTACCCAAGTAGGGTTGAACAATTTGGCCAAACATCGGGCCAATGTCAAACATCAGTACTTTAATATTGGCAATGATGATTGGCCAATAAGTGGCCGAGCTTTGGAGCGTAACCATCGCGCGAGATTGGTAACCGATATAAGCC
>VBVR01005679.1:0-11511 GCA_011638315.1 Tetramorium parvispinum
CAGAGAAAATACTGACATTTTTCTGCCGTTGACCGTTTTCCGCGTTCATGGCCATCATGCGCCCTTCGCTCATCACAATGCAATACAAGTGCGTATAAGTGAGCGATAAATGAAGAGACAGAGGCGCGACGCGGGCTAAAAACGTGTGACCTTTTTAACGTTCGCTCCAGTCACAATCGCGCTTGTATTCCGAGCAAACTCTATTTTATGGAGCGCGATCGGGAAGTTGCGCCAATCTGTTTTTATTTGCTCGCCCTATAAAAAAGAAAACTCTCGAAGGCGAATAAAGCGTATTAGTAACGCAATGTCTATTTACAGAGTTATCTAGACATGTACTTTCTCTCTAATATTTCTCGAATAATTTAGAAGTAGTACTCTTTAACGGATATTTCAATTTTCAATGTAACCCGATTTTACCGTCTCGCAATCTTCAAATCTGAAATAGCTTGGAATCTCTTTGAAAATTTGCTTGAAATTCACAGAGTAATACGCGTTGATTTAATTTGATTCACTTTTACTTTTGATCTCTTATTATTAGTTCGGATAGCGGATTAATGTCCCGACACTTTTATTAAAGAAAAAAGTTGGAATTGATTAAACTGTCAAAATTCAACCATCTATTTTAGAATCATTCTGTGATATATAAAATTGCAATAAAACCGCTCTTAGAAAATAATAACGATCGCTACAAGACGAGTTTGGAATTGCATCGCGCGGTTTCGGGATCGCGGCAACCGCGCCAAAGAAATCTCCAGAGAGAAAGCGCACAGCTCTACCGTAAGCTCTATCCCTTGCATAATAACCCGAGGATAACATGCTTTCGCCGAGGGAGAGAACTCGGTAATGACGTCACGGTCGGGGGCGACCTATAGGGGGTATGACTCATGGCTGAATGCCATACCGTTAGCGAAAAGGGGGGCAGTACACCTATAACTGTCGTACCACCCTTTTCAGTAACAGTTGAGTTAGGGTGCTGATCTACGCCCGAAAGTTCGAAACTCGTTTTGGCTGATGCTACCGTAGGGTGATTATTGAATCCTCTGTCCTGCGGATTATCATTTTTTAAATCTCCAGTATTTGTAAGACAGCACGTAAATTAAACAAATAAATCTATACTTTCGAAAATACTTCAAAATATCTGTAAAGAATATATTTTGTTCATTTTAAAGTTTACTATGAAGAAGTAAGGACAAAAAGAAAGAATAAAAAATCTGGTGTATGATTTGAAAAAAAAAAAACTCTGGATTATAATAATTATTGTTGCTGAGATTAGTTATATTTCTTTCTATACAAAGCTAGAATAGTGAAGAATATATTCTTTTATGCTGATTTCTCTTCTCTTCATACTTAAATCTTTCATACGTAAAACATTTCGTTTGCTTACTTTTTCTATACTTTGTACTTGTACTTTACGTTATGTATATTTTGTTCTTTGTTTTGGAGTAAGGCTGAACGCGTATATTATCAATACGTTGCACGTTTACGTATAGAGGCTGTCAACCCTTGTGGTGATTATAATTTCCAGCTAGAGCCTCCGGTCAAAGCTCTATCGAAACCTCATCATTATCGAGGGTCTAACAATTTAATTAACCCCTTGGGTAACCGCGTTGCGCGTCGCCTATCGATACCTTCTTGATTTGTATTCTCGCCATAATAAAATTAAAGCTTAATTACAAAGGGTTTGTCCTTCTGTCGAGAAATTTTTATTTCGCGGACAAAGACCGGCAAATAACTGTTTTTCAACGCCGCGATAATTTTTGTACAAAGTTTTGGTCAGAAGATTTAATACTCTCCGCGATGTTGCTGTCGTATTTCAAATTACTATACTGAATCATTGTAATTAACTTCTGCCATACTTTAACACGTTATGGTGTTTTCCAGAGTACTCCGTATTAACGAAACTCCGATTATTAATATCCTGTGCATGCAGATAATGATCAAAATTGAAATATTCCGGAATATTCTGTAAACCGTGGATCGTCGGAACTAAAATTCAGAATATTTTGTGACCCATAAACAACATGTTTTTAACGAGACTGAAAATCGAAATCTGCAAATCGACAAGTATCGTCGAAGAGAAAAAGAGAATCTGAGATAACGCTCTATTTAACAAAAAAAAAAGCATCTTTCACTTTCAATTTCTTTGATATTTTGCTAGTAAAAAATCCTTTGAATTTCTTATTAAAATCAACATAATTGTTATAATAGCAAAAGTGACAAACTTTTCGTCGTGGGAATGATTTTTGTAAAGATTAAGATATAAAGAAAGCAATTATTTTCTCACACACGCACATATTTAAATTTATAGTTTATTTTTACGAAAATACTTTGACGAAACAGAAAACAACAAAGGGGATAATAAGCTTGAGTGACAAATACCTTCAATCGAATCATTCGAATGAAAAGACTTATTCGATGGTTTCTCTGTTCTCTCTGCCTCTCTGTCCTTTTAATTTCAGAGCAAAACGAACGATTAAGCGATTTAAGCCAATAATAGCAACGGTGTGACATCTGGCTAGAGGGTGGGATGTCGGTTGCATTTTAATTTAGCCGAGCGTGCAAGATCAGAGAGTGGCTCGAGTGTAGGCTTCATCGGTGAACCGGATACCATCCGTTCCTTTGCGCGTGTTTTTCCACGTGCGCTCAGTGTTCCTTCCCGTGTTCGCGCAGACACAGATGCCTACATGTGTAATGGGGGGGTAGTTCGCTCTCATTAACCCCTCTCGCTGGCGGAGCGCCCTTAGCCGACTTGAATTGCACTCGTCGCGCGGGTATGGGAGTAAAAAAAGAAAAAGAAAAAACAAGAGACACGACGACGAGAGCGGGAGGGTGAATGTCTAGGGGCTCGCGAGAGAGTTCACCGATGCAAAGAAATTAGGCCACTCGCTCTGGAAAGGGTTAAGTTGCCTGGAAGCCGGGAAAGCTGAGCGGTAAGAAAAGCTTTTAATTATCACGCACAATGGATGACTAAATGATTTCGGTCGTTGGTTTCTTAACCCTTCATCCCAACGACCTACTTTGGCGACAAGAAAACACATGACTACTATTTAACATATGATGCTATTTCAAAGACTTAATTTATCATTTTCTTCCTTTTTAAAATATCAATTAATATCATATTGATGATAATACGTAATATTGGATCATATACATATTCTGTGATGAGAATTAATTGTTTCATAACCAAGTTCTTTTTAGAAGTTTGTTTTAGGCTCTCAATTTACGAATATTTTCATACGTAAATTGTACGTTCTGTTAGTTTTCATTAAATTTCGAAATTTATTAAAAACATAATAATTTTAAATTAAAATCTATTTCTCTTTCTAATATTGCGTTTATTTCAAACATTGGAATATCGCGATAAAACAATTTTAATGAATTGAATTTTTATATTTTAAAATAAATGACATTAAAATAAATGACGCTAGTAAATGTCGGTAAGAAAATTGTATGAATTCGCGCGATTTTTGTTCGCGATTCCATGTGCAGTTTCGAGATTTAACGCACGAGAAACGTGCTTGATACTTATCGCAAGAGCTGTCTTTACCAGCTGCGAATCTCGTTTACGCCCGCGATGACGCTAAGAAGTGCTCAGTGACAAAGATTCGAAAAGACCGAGGGATCTCGAACGATCGCTTTACGAGCTGTTTAATTTTTCGATTACATCAGACAGCAAAAAGTGAGCATCGACATGTACACGTGTGTGGTAGAGACCAAGCAGAGCTTGGCTTTTCTGGGAAACTAGTTCCATTACTCGCGCAGCTCTTTCGATAGATGGGACACTTTTCGATTAAGAATTTTATCAAGATTGCAATGATAATAAAAATTACTTTAAACATCTCGACAATTTCATTATTAAATAGGAATAATAGCGGAATTCACTAACACAATTATAATTTCGCCAATTAATTTAAAAAGAATAATTTTTGAAGTATTTCTAGAGAAAAGAATAATTAATTAAAAACATGTTACTTTACTAACAATTATGTACTGTGTTCAGTGTACTGCGATGTTATAGTCATCCGTCGGTCTTGTATATCGTTTCCATCTAACGGAAGATGTTAGTCTAACGATAAGTATATTGTCGCATGTAAGAAGTGTCTAACGAGTGGATTGTCGACGACCTAAATCACGTGTTTGAATTCCAGTGACTACGTGGTCACGTGGAGCGAATAATTGTAGATTTCGGACCTTAAACATATTGAGAGTCACGAGATTTTGCAATTAATGAGGCTAATAATATTCGCGTATCTCATATATGCGAAATGCAAGTGTCTTCAAAAATTTACATTTAACAGAAAGTCGATTGAAGGTAATACTGATTATCAAAGATATAATATGTATTTATCAGCACATTAAACGTATGCAAACCAGAATGTAATGTCCAATTTGATTCTATGTGTCAGTATCACGCTCCATATACTGCTATTCATTTCACTAAATGCTGTCCATTTCGGAGATTGGATACTTCCGAACATTGACTCTTGATATAATTCCTGGTATAACATCATTGCAATTGTGCATTTTAATTTGACTCTTACCATTTTGCTTTATAATTCTCATATTTTTATTTTATTTTATTTTGAGATACTCGTTATAATACACGTTATCTCGACATCAAACAATCTCTATTTGAAATAAGAGTCACCGATTATTTAACGATGAATTAAACACGCCTCGATTTATTTACTGATCCACGAATCGTTTCTGGTGGTCGATTAGAAGGTAGAAGGAAAGAGTTCACTGTGAATCGCTACGATATCGTTAGGTCGTTGGGTTGTTGGCAAACCCAAGCCGATGAGAGATGAATGGGTCTGACCCTGGGGTGATTCGCCAGCTGACTGAGATCGTCATAGCAACGCGACAATCTAGGAGCGACCCTGCCCACCCCTACAATATTCATACGCATCCCTCTCCCTCCCTCGGCCGATTCATTTTTTCTTTTTCCCTTTACCCTTCGCCGCGATCTCCTTTTCCAGACAAAATCGACATTAATCTCTCGTCGCCCATACACCCATTTCTCTGTTCATTTGCCTAATTCGAACAAAGACACAAGTAAATAGAGTCGCAGAAATATTAAGCTCGAACTCATAGCTTGCACGTTTAAGACGAAAATGTTTTAAATTTTATGGACAATCAGATAATATTAAAATAAACAAAAATATATTTTTTTCTATTTTATTCGATTATTCTTAAATACTTTTGTTCGCATCTGCTACAAAAGTTCGTTTTCCAAACTTTTAGATTACAGAGTTTTTAGTTACAGAGTTTGTTAAAGATAAATATAACGTCATAATTATTACAAGATTAAAGCTATTTATCTAAATCAAATATTTATAGGAGGGAGAAGAATGTGGAACTATTTAGAAAACATTCCTTTCAGAGATCATTTTGTAAATCTCGAGTTCTCGCGACTTTAACACTTCAAGTATCAAAGCAACATAAAGATAATTTTTATATTGAAGGCAAAGTATGCGTGCGATTTATGTTTATAGTTACATCGTGAAAAAATAAAGGATACGTATATCTGGTCCCTACTATACCGAACTTGCAGATTCCGATTGATACCGATCTCATCGATATCGCTGATGACTGTCATATCCGGCACGCCGCATTCAGGACTTGAGCCTGAAAAATAACAAAGAGAAATATCGTAAGAAACAATTGTAAGAGAAAAGATTTTTAAGTATAAAATCTTATTTAATCATACTCGTATACTTTTCAAAATTTCTCTAGACAATAAACACCTTATAGTTCTTTAACATTAATAATTGGCCTTAAAAAAGGTAAGTATTAAAATTTGACACGTTGACAGTCAGCAAAAGATTGGTAATTAGGAAAATTATGAAATTAAAACTGTAAATAAATTATTATTCAAAGATATCTTTGTTGATTGTTCGGCACTTCTGGCTGATATCGAATTTCGTCTCGATTACATTCCTGGGGTGAAATCACACATCAAAGAGAATCGTGCTTGGCCACCTGTTGTCCGACAAGTGACAATTATACTACTTCGAAGGTAGACAACTTTTCATTAAAATCAAATTCTTTAATTTATAGAGCAGGATTTATGAAAATTTTGCAGATTATTTATAAAATATTCTCTATAATTTTCTTGCTATTCATATCTCAAGATAATCAGCAGTTTGATTTTAAAATAGAAAAGAAATTTAAATTCCTTCCAATTTTAATTACATTTTGAAAATTTAAAGCAAATTTCACGTTTTAAATTGATATCCATGAAATTAAGTATCATGATTTATAAGGCCACGTTGTGGCAACGATTTGACACAGTTGATCATTATTCCGTCACATTTTGCTTTTTCATGTTTCGAAATCAATTTGTAACGATAACAGTGCAACGCGGAACGCGCCGAGAACATACACATACACACACACACACACACACACACAAGAGAATCAATCATTTGGTGCGCTTCGTCTCGACCGGTAGTCCACGCGCCGGCGGCGAAGAATCGCAGGTGCAACCCGGCACGTACATGTATACGCGACTTGATCACACCTGCGTTGCCCAGCTGCCACATCATAATTTCAAGGTCATGATTAACGGGAATCTGCATGTGGACCAACTCAACGATAACTATCAGCGAATTTCGCGATCGGCAACTCGAAACCGAAATGCAAACCAACAGTGCAGCTGCTTTCTTTTCAAGGCTACGCATTAATTTTGTTTCAATATCGTTCAAAAAGCAAATTGAACGATAAGTGATAAAACCTAGACGATATAAATTATAATTAATATGGCATAGTTTGATAATGATATCATCAAGCTAAACAGCAGTAACAATGACTCAGAAATTTATTATCTGAGTTTAACGTATATCGTTTTGATAGTATATTAATTATTAATTTAATACGATCAATATTAAATTCATAATGAAATGATATTAATTTTATTAAAATAAGAACTGTATTTAAATGCTGACATTTAAGTAATTTAATTAGAGATATATCAATGACAGATATTCAGAGGAAAACTCGTATTTATTGAACATGTTCTAAGTTCGCATAAAGTTTATCGAAATGTGTTATTCCATTTGCAAAAATTTACAATTTTATAGAGCGTAACTCCTTTCTTTACTTTATTCCTGTATGTTATTTCTATCCAGTGATAAAACGACGCGTCATTTTTTTTTCACCTAATGGAATCTCCATCCGTTTCCTGAATATCATCGAAAGACATCCGTTGAAAAATGCTTCATATAATAACAAACTTCTTTCATATCACGTGCAATAATTTTAATTTTAATAAAATTTTATCTTGATTGAAGATAATCGTAATAAGATTAAATTATGACATCCTTCGTATGATGAAATCTTTTCCAAGCAAAATTTAACTCTGGATTTATCGAGAAATTGGGAACAGATACAGAAAATTCTGGCATTGATTCCCGTACTAATTGAAATACGATGCATCAAATGTATTTAAATTTATCATTCGGGAAGACTGATAAAAGTTACATTTTTTAAATACAATTAAAAATTACCGACAATATTACGTAATACCGGATATACCATGTACACTTATATATATTTAGAGCTAACGAGACGATCGACGATTGCGTTTAAAAATTCGACATACATTATTCCCTATTAACTTAAATATCCAATAAAATTACACGAATAATTTTGACAACAATCGTCCTGCGTCATTAGAAAATTATTCTACATTCTGTTGTATTCTTACATTTCTATTGCAAGATAAATCTTTTTGTCGTCATTATTTATGCCAGTTTCGAAATCGCTCTATGGAATCACGATCGATCGATTCTCGCAACATGAAGAAACATAAATTGCGCGTATGAGATTGGAGTAAGCCGAGAAAATGTTGTGCACAGAACAAAGAGCAGTCACGAACGACTGCAACTGGGAGAGAAAATTAAAATGCACAACTGGCACGGGTGCCCACATGGCGCAACGTAATTATATCGCACGTATGTATATGTATGTAGGATAGTATTATATGTATAGAAAGGAGGGATAATTCATACACGGGCTTAGGGCTGGAGGACACGCGCCTTAGAACTGCGTGATGGAAGGGAGGACATGCGTAAAGTTCCTCATGCCGTTTGTCATATCCCAGAGGTGATAAAACGTTCAGTTTACACAGGGTATATCAGAATTCACTTGGGCGTATCAGCTTCCTCCGTTAAAAATTTCTCGATAAATCCGATGTTGATATTTTCGCAATAAAAGTTTGGCGTTTCAAAGCCAAATTTAATTTTTTTTATTATGTATAAACGTTATCTTGTGAATATAGTTAAATTAAGTCAAATTGCTGATATCTAATAATCTTAAAATAATCTTATATCTATATCTATGCCGTTAGTGTAACTCAATTTAATCTAATTTCTCATTGCTCGTAACTTAACTTGATCTAATTTTAGTTGAACGTCTTGATTACTAAATTTTACTAGACTAAAGCCCGTTTGAAAGTGACACGAAAAGAAAGAAAAGATATTCCCTCAAAGTTCTTAATTTATAATATGTAAAAATGTTAATTTGCTAACACGAAGTCGAAAAATTCCATTTTAAGTCATCATAATGATCGCATTCTTCAAGATACAGCCAAGATTCCGGAAAGTTATCGGATAATTCGTAGTTGAGTGAAAGCACGTAATATCCTGTGTAATCAATGCTGGCTGACGATGAAACTAGTTCTACGTAGTCATTTTTTACGATGTACACTAAACACGCGATGATTCATATAGAGAAGTTGTAGCGGAGTAGAATTTATATCAAGGAAACCTGCTCTTTCGAAATGTCATACCGATGACTCATTGGCCCGAGATCTTGGCGATAACGCAAGTCTCTTCTCGGGGGAAAGTTTCTCGCGTCACCGTGATCGTCATCGAATCCAATTTCCTGGAATTCTACGAAAGGATCACGAGAAATAATATCGACGATTACAATCAGTGAGATTTCTCGCAAATATCTTATTACCATCCCCACCAGAAGAAAGCAAACCGTATTCGGTTACAAATGAGATATGTATTAATTAAAATTTATTATTATATTATTTCTTAATTTGTTACGTTAATTAATACTTATCAAATCTGTGGGTATGTATATCTGTGTGTATTAGTGTGAATATTGTCGTGTCGTTTATATCAGAAATAATTTCTGCTTGCCCTTCATTTCCGTCCTTTCTTTAAGCATGTACAGTTTAAATATAAGATGAAATCAAATTGAAATTGACGGAGATATTATATCGGCAAAGCTTAATTTAGTATTTTCCAGTAATGATACGTTTTATTGAATTTTTCTAATTTATTTTCTACGACGAGATTAACTTATTTGAAAGCAACGTGTAACACGAATTAATGTAATAAATAACTTGCGGGACTGCTAGATTTTTTATACACGTATATGTATCTCGCACTGCATGGCGACGTCGACAATGAAAGGAATGAAATGCAGCATGACTTATGTTACGTTGTACTATTGAATCGCGCATTTCACATTGCAGCGCCTTTTCGGAATGACTGGCTGCTTTGTACTCACAACGAAAGACCAGTACCATGAGTGTATATGTGTATCGTAAAGTATACTATAAGTAACTTTATCAACAGTGCTGATATCTTCGATAGACGCGTTACGAATGCCGATCGTACACTCGAGCTAGCGCTTCGTCGAGAAACCTCTTCATCGCCTGTCGATCAAGCTCTTTGCACAGATAGTTTTTACGATAAAAACTCTGAGATACTTGTACATTTAATCTGATATAAATAAAAATGTATCGAACAGATTGTAACAGCGATATCTCTAACGATTAGATTTATAATATTGCGATATAAATTAACAGTGATGTACGTCGGGATTTTAAACAGCAGCACGAAATCGACAGGATTTCTAAACAGGTATCTCGTGCAATCAAATATTAAAACGTTGTACGTATTATACCGGATTTTTTTTATCGTGAACCTATATACCAATACAAAGATCGCGGCGACGCGGCGTGGTACACCACGCTGGTCGTTGCTCTCGTGAACCCGTGAACTACGGTGGGATTTTTTTCTTCCCACCGTTGTGTTCCCTTGACTTCTTCGTCCGAGCGTGCACGAGCGAAGCGTAGAGACCGCGCGAGACACGCGAGGAGTCGAGGACGGGATTACGCGCGAGGCGCGCGCGAATCGATTGAGCGTCGAACCGGCGAAAGTCACCGCGAACTTGACATCGCGCACTCCGCTCTGCTACCAGTCCGTTTGACGCTCACATGTCGCCGCTGTCATACTGTCCGTGACGACATTCAATATGCAAAATGTTCCTTGATCGCGCCAACAGATGTTTAGTCGAAAGTACGCGACCGAGTGACTTAAAATTTTTTTTAAGCGAAAAGACAGCGCAGTTTAAGCTTTTTCTACAAATGCACGTGCAAAGAGCACGTCCTCCACGCTTTGATTTTTAACGATTTCGTCTCTCTAATTTTTGAATCGACATTTATTTAGAAAAAAAAATTGAGAGAAGTTATCCTCGATCGCAATTTTTTAATTTTTTCCAATTTTCAACATCACGTATCGTAAATATATGTATATTGTGCTTTAAATTAAAATTTTACAATATGAAGAAAAAATTTTACAATGAAAATGAAATTGAAATTTTACTACAGTTTATATAAAATTGACTAAAGAATATAAATATAATCCCATTGTTTATCCGCGCTTATGAAGTATAATTCACAAAGAGTCCTTTTCGTTTATAACTCGCAAAATACGAATTTTCTGATTTCAGTGGCGAGTAAACATCGGAAAAACGGTCGTAGTGAGCAACGAGAGACGAACGGCCACGATGAGAAACGCCCGCCTGTTCGATTAGTATGCCGAAAACGAACGAGGGGGAGGAGCGGAACTGAGAAGTGGTCGTCGCAAGTGTTTTCGCGGTTGACAGGTGAATCGAATCGTTCATAGCTCCTTTATTCCTTTATATGTATAATATACAATAACATACAATATCTCTATGCCATTTCTCTCTGTGCACTCTCAGAAAAGTAATCGCAGTACCTACAATTTAGTAACCATAATTTTGTCAACAACAAAGTATCGTAGGATGTTGTCGAATCGCAAAAGTTTGCGGATTGTAAAAGCTGAAATCAAATTTTTTTATTTGAGACACGGAATGAGAGAATAATTAATTCGCGCGGTAATTTCATCACATTATAAACCAATAATAATTATTGTAATTTGTTGACATTTCCAAATCTTTGGATATTACATGCTATTTCAATCAAACCAAGTTTTCATAACAGAAACATTTAACGACAAAACATTTGACGTTAAAATTCTTTCTCGACGTTGGAATTATTTCGCGTTCCGAAGGACTAATATTGCATTGTCGACGTACGTTTTTCACCTAAGTCTACATTATTTTCGAAAAGTAGAGGGATGAAAGGATAAGCGGGTACGAGAGGGTAGAAAGTACATGCTACGTCGCGGAATATATTATTATGATCGAGCCGTGCACCACCCAGTAGCACCCGCCCGCTCTGCATCT
>VBVR01005681.1:0-11509 GCA_011638315.1 Tetramorium parvispinum
AAGTTATAATCAGTGGTTATGGCTAACAGCACTGAGCTGCGGAAGAATCTAAGAACTCTGCCGGAGGCGTCCCCTTCTTATAAGAATCGTGGATGATTTTTACATGCGAGAAAGAAAAACGGCAAACCTTGCTCGCTTTTTGGCGACAATTTGTTCTTAAGTTTTGTCTCGAAAATTTGCTCAATATTTAGCAGCAATTTGATGCCAATTTGTTATCTGCTAAGGGTACTGCTAAGCTTTGCTCGATATTTGCTGTCAATTATGTACATTGCTAGCAGTTTGTCGACAAGATTTGATAAAAGAAATTTTGACGCAAATTTGTAGCAAGTATTTGGCATTATTTGTTCGAACAGATTTGGCTATCTGGGTAGGCACTAACCTATAAGGTCCTGAGCTTTATTTCCTAAAAATTCGCCACGCACTATCACCCGAGTGCCAGGTGGGCCTTCCTTGGGTGATATTCCGGTGACTACAGGTGGAGGAGCCATTCCATCAGCGTACGAAAAGTACGCGAAAAGTTTTCTTGAACCCTTTGACTTCGCGCGTCAGTGCTCGGTGCAGTCGGTCCTGAGTTGGCCCATGGCCCTTTAAACGCGCATGACCATAGACCAATAGACCGTTCACTCCTATTGGATCATCGTGGACATCGGACTCGCGTGACGCGTGTGAATCTTGTTTAATAATAACGGCTCACACACACGCACACACACACACTGCTTCTCATAACTCTATTCTCTAGTGGTCCTCGCTTGACGCTTGACACTTTTCCAATATTTAACTCCACGTCGAAAAGAGAGAATTCATCTTGCATAAAGAGAGATAGAATAAAATACCGGGTAACTTGGTGCAAGTCAGTGCAAGTTGTCTCCTGTTCTCCTTCGTTCTCCTTCGGAGAACCTCGTCGAGATAAGTGATAAGTGATAAGTGATTCCAACGAAAAGAAGCTTTTCTTGCCTGTTTGCCAGAGAGATCGTTTGATTGTGTGAAGCTACGTTGAATTTAAAATGCCAAGTTCCTACCTGTATGCCATTAACAATGAGGGCCGTGTTTTTGGATTGTCAACGTCCGGAAGTATGTGGCGTGAATTTATGTACCTAGGACTTGAATTTAAACAATTGTCAGCTGTACCACATTTCATGTGGGCCATTGGTGGCGATCGCCAGGTTTACGTTCATGTTCACGGCTTAGACGTCCCAATTAGGATCAAGGAGGAGACTTATGAGAACGAGGTAGGTCGACAACGAGTATTCGATCTATGATGAGACATGTACTCCAACCAAAATCCGTATATCCGTATATCCGTATATCCGTAGCGGTGGTTGCCTTTGGAGGGCTTCTCTGGAAGATTGCTTCCAACCGACAGATATAATTTTTCCAATCAAGATGGTACGGTCGATCGTAGTAGAGACAAAGTCAAATTACCGTCAATGGCATGGCAATGGGAAGGCGACTGGCAAATAGAAACAACGTTGGACGGTCAACCATTGGATCACGATGTAAATACTTATACTTTTGCTAATGCTTGGAAAATCTCCTTGTGCCTTATGTTTTTTCCTCCTCTATCTATTCTCATCTATTCTCTGACTAAAACTTTTGACTCATGTCCGGTTGTAGTTATATTGTTGTAGTGAGATTATTGAGAGATTTAATCTTCTTTTTTCTCCCTGTCGTTTTTACGGGTGAATCTAATTTGTGTGACAGATTCGACGATATCAGTTTCTATATAAAATCACAAATCATACTAAACGTATCTTTAGTGCTCTCTACGAGTGCTATGTCTTTCATAAGATTTTGTTTATGTATAGATTTGTTATCAGTTGTGCCCACGGCCAAAGAGAATCTTATGATCACAGAGAATCTGATATATTTTGATAGGGATGGACATACGCAATTGATTTTCCAGCTACATATACTACGAAAAAGCAGTGGAAGTCCTGTGTAAGAAGGCGCAAATGGGTTCGTTATCGGAGATACAGTGCTATGAATTCATGGTGCGCTATTGCACCTCTGCATAAAGATCCAACCAAGGTAACGTGGCAGAGGGAGGAGCTCTTTATTCTTTATTTTTCGTTTTTTTTTTCATTTTGATGATATACGACTAACGATACAATAAATTTTATTTTATATTAATATATATATACGTATTTCAGGAACCTTTTATCGACGTCGCAGTGGGCGGAAATCAAATGCCTGGAAGTAGTTCTGGTAGTTTAGTAGTTTGGGCGGTAACGGCTCACGGAAGGGTATACGATACCTTTATCAGCTTTTACTAGCCCTTTCTAAACAACAAGGACACATTTTTTTAATCTTTTAAAAATTTGATTATCGTTTGTCAACTTATTTAGGTCATGTTCCGCGTCGGAACAAATACAACCTGTCCCGAAGGTCAAAGATGGAGCTCCATCAAGTTGGCAAATGGTTATGAAGTATGTCAAATTAGTGTTGGCGTAACTGGACTTGTTTGGGCTGTACTTATGGTGGGCAAAGCCGTAGTCCGTATGGGCGTGACAAAAGACAATCCAATGGGTAAGTGAAAATGAATCGTGACAATATTCGTTACAGCGAGACACACAATCTTTGATAATTGTGTGTATTAAAGGTGAAGATTGGTCAGAAGTGGAACCACCGCAGAAAGACTTGAGATTGGTACAAGTTAGTGTCGGCACCGATGCCGTGTGGGCAGTAACACATGACGGTGGGGTATGGTTTCGAAAAGGCATTCAAGGCGAGATAAGCGGTGTTTGCGAACAATTGGCCACCGGAACCGGTTGGGTTGAAATGTTGAGCAAAATGGCATTGGTGTCTGTTGCTCCGAATGATCAAGTAACTTTGTCAATTAATTTCTTAACTTGTATTTGCAAAAAAAAAACAGAAAATTGTGTGCACCTTTAACGCCAACTTTACTGTACTACTGTGCCTTAAAGGTATGGGCTATCGGATATGACGATCGATGTTTGTATTACCGTACTGGCATCACACGCTCTGAATTGACGGGAAAACGGTGGAAATTAATAAACGCACCACTGCAACTGAGTAGAGCAAGTAGCAATGCTAGTTTGTCATCTAGCAATAGGCATAGTACTTGCGGCACACCGCAGCAACAACGTCATCAGAGCTGGAGTTCCTTGGTAGGAATTACTGCTGTTGTTATCATTTGGCGCGCGCGCGCATGATTAAATTAGTCAATACTCTTATATACTACTCGTACACACTACTCGCGTGTAATAATGAAATGATCAGGTTTCATGAGTTTGTTTATTTAGTAATTTCAATGTCTTTTGTCGTCCGTGTCGTCGTAGAATCGTCCTCATAGTACTGGTGAAGGTGCAATGTTAATTCGAGAATGGGAGGAGCAGTCGCGTTCAGCGCCTACACCCACGTCTTTAAAATTGTGGCAACGTACCAATGACGGCACATCTGCAAAGAATCCTCAACAAACATCTTTCCAAGATATATATCTCAATGAAGAGAGAAAGAGGTAAAAGAGTTTACGTTTACGTTTATAAAAACTGTAATAAAATGTAATTGTTCCATGTTGCAGATCTACAAACTCCATAGGCACAAATGACTTGAACGAAGCTAGTGTTGCTAGTATAACTATATCTAACGAATCTTTAGCAAAAAGTGGAGAATCGATAATCGTTTCGGGAAAGGGAATGGGCAGTACTGTCAAGGTGTTGTTTTAAAATGTTTTTAAAACTGATTGTGAGATTAAATAATATTGATTGATAAAAGTTTGCTGAATGAAGGCATGAAAGAAATAGAGAGCATTTGAATGGTGAATTATCTGTCCTGATAGATTAATCCTGCCGCTTGGAGTCCTGTTCATTCTGTCGGTTCTATGGTAGGTGTTGAAGCACATCCAGAGACAGATGGAAGTGTATTTGATCCAGATTTGACTGGCGACTCTGGAGTGTACGGCGAGGATGAAAGCGCAGGGATAATATATTGGGCCGAGTGCGATGTCTTGTGGTATAAAGTGGAAGCTGGGGCATGCTTTGTCGATCCAACGAATCCACCCAAATGGTAAAAATGTTGAATTCCATTTGAATAATCTAGTGTCCTGTATATAGTAAAAAAACAAAAGAAAAGAAACGATTGGACTTTAGATTAATTTAGAATTGTAGATTGATTTTATTTTATTTTTTAATTGGATAGGATTACTGATGGCAACGGCGCAATGCAAGGGGAAATTGGGGAATTGTGGAGAATAAACATTTTAGATGAATTGAAAGCGAGATTTAAAAAAATGTCATTTGATTCTTCTATACTGTATGAAAAGGCAATTGAAAAGTAAGTGAAAGATGTCGATAAGACATCTTTTATAAAACAGATTTATGACAAGTTTCTTACTTAGCGGTTTGTTGTAGATCATCTTGGGTAAAGAGTGGTGATGCTAAATGTAAAATTAAAAATGGTAGCTTATACGAAGATTGCAAAATTGAACTGGAATGGATAAGCAGCGATACTGGATCATTAGATTCTGGGACTTTAATAATATTAAATTCAGACGGCGTAACAAGCATAGTATGTTTGTCGAAATGGAAGATATGTGTAAAGGACCCCGCACATTTTGCATGTAAATCCATATTTTTCAAAATAAATGCAAAAAAGTATAAAAAACACGTTTTTTTGGCGGTTTTTTCAATATGGCGGCCTCAATATGTCCGACCGCCAGTTTTTATTATCATATTCGTAATCAGGAGGCAAAAATACATTAAAAAAAGTCTGGTGGGGATTTTTTTTTCCGATGCTGTAGCTTTACCAAATATACTACTTTTCAACTTTTAACCTCTTATATCTCTGAAGATATTGATTTCTGGGGGGCCGGCCTATTGAGACATTTGATCAGGATATTATGAAGTACATTATACTTCAATTACAGCCAATTTAACCGGGACCGGATTTACATGCAAAATGTGCGGGGTCCTTTATGACATACTATTCTAAATGTTGTTTAATGCGATAATAATAATAATATTGCAGATACAATTTCCTGTCTCGGAAATTACGTGTGTCGTTTGCTGCAGTGAACCAGGTAATCCAAGAATAGCAATTCACACTCCCAAATTAAGTCGATCGAAAGTAATTAGATTACAATTTGCAAGTGATACGGAAATGGAAGACTGGTTGGCGCATTTAACTTCAGGTAAGGGGACATGCATATGGAAAATTAATCGGAGTCATAAATCACTATATAAAGTTGTTCTTTTTATTTTTTTTCAGTATCTTGCCAGATGAATAATGTATATGGTAGGCCTGGTCCGAATTCTATTTGGACGACAACTGCGTTAGGTGACGTGTATGTATTTGATCCTGCAATTGCAGAGGTAAGACACGCTTGTTAATTAATCACATGTATTAATCACAGAAAATCTTATGCTACTCCAGTATTATTATATTTTATACTATGTAGGAATGTCAGTTGTCTGAAGACGGATACGTACAAGAAATGGATGTTGCTGGTAAAGATTTACCATTTGAAAGCATATTACAAAATGGTTTTGGATATGGCAGTACTCTAAAGATTACAGTATGCATTCATGATGATGCTGACAGGTGAATTAGACAAACCTAACAGCTGTACACTTTACCCAAATTTAAAGAGAGAGAGAGAGAGAGAGAGAGAGAGAGAGACGCGCAGACTATATTAATTATACAGCTGTTTATTTCAGGTTGTCTTTTAATCTCGTCTGTTATACTACAACATTCGTGAAGCAAAAGACTGTGACAGACAGTCATGATATTGCTTTGCATTTTAATCCAAGACTCAAAGAAAATATTATCGTACGGAATACATATCAAAATAGTCAGTGGGGAGATGAGGAAAGAAACGGAGCTAGTCCATTGAAAGCAGGCTGTGACTTGACGTTGTATATCGTTTGCGAAGAACGCGGTTATAGAATTTATATGAACGATAGCGAATATACTTTTTATAGCCATCGAATATCTCCAACCAGTATTACGCATTTACGTATCAAGGGATTGTTGACTTTATGTAGTGTCACATATAAATCTACATCTGTAAGTGAAAGGCTTAAACATTTAAGCGACTTGTCTCGTATGTCTCGTTGGCATTGGTCATCTTTGCAATTATAAAAAAAACATGTGTCTTACTTTTTACGTTTACTTTTGTACAGGTAATTGTTGAACCCATCACAATCCTTTGGAGACAAATTGGTGGACATTTGAAAAAAGTTGAAACGTGTTCCGTGGGTGTTACTTGGGGCGTTGGTTACGACAATACTAGTTGGGTATATACAAGTGGTTGGGGAGGCACGTTTCTCAAAGGTATTAGTATTGATTGATTTATAGCGATACATTTGTACGTTTATTTCAGACACGCGAGTATCTACCTAATCTATTTCTAATTAGGTGCAACGTGTCAATATGAAATAAATTTTACAGGTTTGGGAACTAGTAGTACCGGAATAAATACAATGGTAGATACCCACAATTATTATGTATACGAGAATCAACGTTGGAATCCAGTGACTGGATATACCGCACATGGACTTCCAACGGACCGATATATGTGGAGCGATGCAACTGGACGGCATAAATGTACGCGGGAGCATACGAAATTATTGTCAATGCATTGGCATTGGGTAAGTCTGGGAAAGCTGTCTGGGTAAAGAGTCTTGTTTTGTGAAAATAAAAATCGAAATCTAGCGATTCACTTGAGGTCTTTAGCAAAGATAGAAAAAAAATTGAAGCATATTAAGAAATGATGTTTATCATTACGACGTGTTCTTTGAATTGATAAGTATCTTGATATTTCAAAGGTATCAGATTGGATCGTTGACTTTCATACACCTGGTGGCGTTGATAGAGATGGGTGGCAGTACGCTACTGATTTCCCGTCGCAATATCACGGTAAGAAACAATTTACCGATTATGTTCGAAGAAGGCGATGGTTTAGAAGATGTCAATTAACGACCAGCGGGCCTTGGCAAGAATTGGGAAATACGAAACTCATCGATGTCTCTTTATATGTACGTTTTTTCTTTTCTTTAAATTACCATCTCTAAACTAATTTCGAAAGGAATATATTTTGTGCCTCTTTTCTCTCTAATTGTTATTATTTATAATATAGGCGATTGGGAAACCTGGTACAGATTGTCCTATTCATGTCTGGGCGGTTGCTGCAAACGGAGAGGCTTTATTCAGACGAGGGGTTTCAGAATCTTGTCCAATGGTACGGTTATTTAAATTGCATTTGTATTCTTTTCACACGTGACATTATGTAGACATGCTACAGCTCAGATTTTCATTGATTAAAATATACGTGCGTATATTTCGTTAATCTCTCGTCGACAACGAGCTTTTAGTTAGTAATCATTAATATATGGTATACTTTTCGTTGTATAAACGTTTCGTTGTGTTTAACGTGTATATTAAATAGGGAATATCGTGGGAACACATACCAAGCGATCAGCCCTTGATTAGCATATCATGCGGTCCATGTGGACAAGTTTGGGCTATTGGAAAAAATGGTTCCTCCTGTTGGAGGCTAGGCATCAGTGCTGCAAAACCAACTGGTACGAAATTTACAAAAACACGATGAGAACATATGTAATAGCTACACGTCCCTTTTACCCAAAGTATTGTAATAATTCGACACACACGCACATATAGACGATATAAAATGAAAAGGGAAAAAAACGCTGGAATAATGACACATTGGTTGATGATTTAGGTATACAGTGGCAAAATGTCGAACCGCCTTCAGGCGCTCAATTGAAGCAAATTTCAGTGGGACACGATGTAGTATGGGTCTTGGATACAATGGGTCGATTGTCGGTACGCCGAGAAGTACAATCAAATGTTTTCCCCGAAGGAACCTATTGGCAAACATTACCCGCTATGCCAAACGATCCTATTCATATAGGTCAGATAAATTCTCTCTCTCTCCCCCCCCCTTTCACTCTCTTATTTCATTATTTAAAATTAATAATCATATATCATCACATATTATTCGCATTTGATAGATATGTCAGTAGCAAACGCTAAGCAAGGATTCCGACATGTATCCGTCTCGAGAGAACAGGGACAAGTTTGGGCAATTTCGGGAGCCGGCATCATTTGTCGAAGAATTGGCGTTACTTGTGAAAATCCCGCTGGGACCGGATGGGTGACCGGTATAGGGGTAAGTAGTGAGAACAAGTTTCAACAAATTAAGGATTGATTTAAAATACGGAGAACACAGTCTTCTCGATCGCGCGTGAAATCGCATAACGAGATCGAATCAAAACTAAAATTTCTTTTCTAATAATTTGTAATATACTATTAATAAATATAGATGGAATAAGTAACTATCCTTGCTCAATATGATGCGACTAGTGTCTCTTTTATTGTTTAATATGTTAAAATAATCGCATCATTCGAGCGCAAGTGCATTAATTTAGAAAAGGTGTGTGGAATTCTCTTATTCTCTTTCAATATTCCCTCGTAATTTACATTTACATTACATTATTACTAAATAAGAAAAATAAAATTATAATTTATTCCTGACAGGCAAACTGGCAAAATATAAGTCTTGGAGGACTTATAAATAAAACAAAATAATCTTTATTGCGATTATATTAAAAAATATATATATACATATAGACTATTAGGTAATAATGGACAATGTTGTGATTGCCTTGTAAAATGTAACATCATGCGTGTATACACATATACATATAAGAGGCATGTTCCATGCTATAATATTGCTAATTTGTAGTCAATAATCGTAATACGGGGAAATTACTTGACATTATTGAAAACTTCTTCGGTGTAACAGGTACTAAAGAATAATAATTATATATATATATATACCTTTAGATCTCTAATCTAGCTACTAACTAGGGGCAGAAACCAATTATAAACCACGAAAGAATTGCTAAGCGCTTGTATTTTCTAGCTGGATAGCACTTTCGAGACGTGTATGCTGAGATACAAAGACGGAACGACGATTTTGTTTCCTCCAAATCGGTGTCTGTTTTCTTTTTCTTTTTTCGCAAAAGAATCCAAAATTTGGATTCTTTTGCGAGATGGTAAAAAGTAAAATGAAAACAAAGTATTTTAATGACTGAATTGCACATATTATACACCTAAAGAGCGAAAAAACGTGCGCGAAGGAAGATGAAAACTTTTTCATACATCTAACATACCCATGTACATCATTTAGATTACTTTTTGAGTTACAATTTGCATTAAAGTATATTTACAGAATAAAATAACAATATCATTGCGTAAACATTTTTTTATTATCTTTCTAAAACATCTAAGGTATATGACGACGAACCAAACACAAATAAATGTAATAGCAGAACTATGACTAGCTCAACAGCACACAGTATGCTTACAAATATACAAATACAATAAAATAAAAAGTATTACTACTTCTGTGATTGTGTAAACATTCCAATAAGCGTAACAATATTTATTAGATAATACTTGAGAGCTACTTTCGCTAATATTTATTCGCAACTAGATAACTCGTATAAATTTGTTACAATCAATGCGCTTGACGTTAATCCTCCTAAATAAAATACCTCCTTGATGGTAGTTGATAATTTTATTTCTCTTTTTACATATAGCTAATATTTGGCTAAATTTTGTGAAAGTAAAAAGTATGCGTAGTAAAACATTTTAATAAGATAAGATTGTACGAGAGTAGTTACGGTGTACCATGCCAATGTATTAAATACATCATTGTATGTATGTATACCTTAAAATATTTTGTTCACTATTTTATCGATGTAAAAAGTGCAAGCTATTTTATAAATAAATATCACAATAAACTCTGCTTTTGTTATGTAACATCGTTGTTGTTGTTGTTGTCGCTACTGCTATATTAGCATTATTATCATTTATTATTATTATTATTATTATTATTGTCACAGTGATTCGCGATACATCGATATATGTACAATCATATAAATATGTACTAAATATAATCAAAAAATTAAAAAAGAATAATGTTTAATTATGCATTCTTGCTGGAGAGAAACTGACTCTGAATTCATAAGAAGAGAGATGATTGAAATAAAAATTGTACATGTGGAATTGTGGTCGCCTTATATCGAGATATATATGTATATACATAAATATTAATATACCGTATGTACATACATGCATGCATGCACGCGCGTGTGTGAGTGGCGGTGCACGCGAGCGTGATTAAAAGTTGATCGAGTGATGTTTGTGTGTTTTATCATTCTTGTTGTTACGTTACAAACATAAAAATGAACATTGTTGCGAAAGCCGCCATCGCTCTTTTTTCATTAAAAAAAAACAAAATGCATTCAAAATGATGTTACTATTCTAAACTTGTCCACGTATTTTTGTTGCGATTTTTCATTGTCCGCCTTATCTCTTTTCCCCTGCTCACTATGAACAATTCCGTAAAAGCCATAAATGCAGAAACCTAAAGAAACATAAAGAATTGAGAGATGTAATATTATTTGATTTGAAACCTTTATGTATTACATTATAGAGCATTTGCACATATGTAGGTATGTAGGTATGTTTATGTATGTATGTATGTACACATAACGCCTTTCGACTCGAAATCGAAAACTTACCGATCAGCAACCAAGTGACGAATCTGACCCACGTAAAGACATCTAGTTGAAACATTAGATAGACGTTTATGAAAATGCTGAGACACGGAATAAGCGGGACGAGAGGCACCTATGTACGCATTTTACAAGAAAACGACATGTAATCACATATGATACATATGATACGTAACGATAGAGATTTCTCTTACCTTGAAAGATAATTCACTTTTTTGCACCGGCTGCCTACCAACCGCTGCCAAGTTCAAAAAGAGAACAATCACGAGTACAACTAGTGTCACAGATGTCGCGACGTGTCCTGCGAGCAGGTGCGCGCCCATGTTACTAATTAGAAATGTGATGATACATATTACGATACCTGAAAGACAAGAATCAAACGTTGAACTTTGCGGACCGAGCAATCTAATCTTACAACTCTCATATGCCGCAATTTGGCATATGTACAAATATTACAAGTATAAAAATATTAGTAATTGCGTCAATTAATATAATAATTATTTCGAATAAATTTTATACATATGTATATGTATATACAGGGTGTCAGAAACAAAAGTACCCACACGAAAGTTGGTGGTAGATCGGGTCAAACCGAGAAGAAAAGTCATGTACCATTTTACAAAATTTGCAATAGTTATGAGATATCAATGATAATGTCTAAGTTCAGATTCAGATTCAGGTAAAAAGTTGGTTGCCAGCTCCTAGACAATACGGAGCTGATACGACCATTCTCAAAGATTGTTTGTGAGTTCAATAAGAATATTATAGGTAAATCAAAATTATATATGTAAATCAAAGATTAAAAGGGTGAAACAAAAGCTTAAAGTTGCATCAGCAATTCTTTAAAAAATATCTTTGGGACGAAACACGTCCGAACACGTTCGCTACCAGTTCGCTACCAGTACGTGACAAAGTACGTTGCAACGAAACTCACAGAGCAAGAC
>VBVR01005682.1:0-11458 GCA_011638315.1 Tetramorium parvispinum
AGTCATGCCGGTTCACGCACGCGCTGCGCATTTCGCTTTTCTTGACTGCATCTAATTAGCCGGCGCTATATAACCTCCGTTTAAACGCTCTAATTTGTATGTTAGAGAGCTGCCGCGCTTATCAACTGCGCGCCCGAACGTCCAGCGGAACGTTTCTCTCTCACGGGCGACGATGAAAATGAGAACCGTCTTTTTTTTTTATTCCGGTACAATAACTTAATTAATGACGCACGTACGTACGTGAATATTTTCGAATCGACCGTAGCGATGCTGCGTTACACGGACGAATTTTCTGCACTTTTACGCCAGCCAACGTAGGCGCGTATCGCAAAACGAGAGAACGAGAAGGAAAATTTAATTTACAGACTCGTTAGGCGCCTCGCTCTTCATTGTTTGCTCGTACGCTGATACTGACAGCACGTAGCAAGTTCTCCAAATATTTCCCGAAGAGCGCCGCGCGCGTTTTTAATATTTCGATAACCACGGGTGCTATCGCGAGAATGGATCCGAACGGAGATACAATCAACGGTCGCGCGACACGCAAGGTCATGCCTCGTACAAAAAGGAAGCAAACCGTGTATCCTGCCTACAAAATAGGGTAAATATGTCGCTTCGCACCCATGTCTGCTCGAATTCTTCGTTCGCTCGTAAAGCGAGAAGAGAATGTGAAAATAATAAAAGAAGAGTTTATCTTACGATAACGTACAAGATTCGTGAATTTTTAAAGCACAACCGTACAATTCGGACGCGTGACCTTATAAGTATGCATCGGCATGCGTCATCTTGAAATGCCAAAAACACGTGTTCCCCAAGGAAACACGCATTATTTCGTGACGTATGGTCGTGGTGACTGCGCCTCTATGCACCGCGTTCATCGAGATTTCAACCTCTGCGTCAACGTCTGTCGATTGCGCTCGTCGTCCCGCGGAGTATGGAGAGATGAATAAGTGCAGCCCGGCCGTCATCGAATCGATTAATAATCATTCTGTCAGTTTAACTAAAGGCTCATCCCGTTAATGTTCCATATGCAAAGTATTTCGCGCTGCCGCAAAATCGCGATTAACATGAGTGCCGGTCAAATTGCGCGAATCGAATCGGTGAATATAGGGCTTAATGATACAGTGGTCAGACAGCCATTACAAAACGGTATTATCCGCGGCGTGCATTTGACGATCGTGTTTAGATTGACGTTATTCGCCGTCGTTATGTCAATTAACGCTTTTCTATTGCGTTTGTTGCAAGAGGGAAAATACGAGTCGAGTTAACGATATCGCGCACATTCGTCGGCCATTCGCGATCAAAGCTCCGATAAAACCGTCACTCCGCTGATAAAGACTCCAATATGAATGTGTATTAATAACCAGGTTTCACCTTCGTGAACTTCGAATTTTCAAAATATTTTCATGGAAAATTTAATGTATCGCGATATTTATTAAAACATTATGCTAAAATATTACATTACGTCATTATTTATCGGAGTACGGTTCAACTACGGCTATTTACATATATTCCATATTACTTGTAAAAATGAAATTGCTGCAAGCAAATATAATTACGCGGCACACATAAACGGGGAATGGATGTGGAAGTGAGAATTATGTTATCAAAGTATCTTTACACGTTGAATCATCGCGTAAGAGATAAGATCGTATCAATTTGACCGTTTATTTCCAATTTCAGCGTCATATTTTATGGCTTAAAACTGCGTTATTTCATCAACTATTTACGAATAAGGTATCGCCGCTTCTTTTTTCTGTTCGCTCGATACACTTGCTCGCTTTTTCATTTCCGGGCGAAACGAGATTTTGAAAATTTAGCGCTATTTACATTTCGATCATTTACGCCCATTGGACAATTCGCCGGTGGGCGAACGTAAACGCATGCACGTCGATCGCGTTGCACGCATGAACGGAATCCGTGATCGATAAACATATAGATCGCGCCCGACAGTATACGAGTAGATAGGTGATAGGCATGACGATAGTGAATCCTCGCTCTTGCAATATGTTGGAATCTACATTTCCATTTATATGGAAATTGCAAAATCACGCTTTTGTCCGATCAATTAGCGACGGACTATCGGCGGTACGTGAAATCGCGGATATCGCTTATTCGACCAAGGGGGACTGCTTCGCCACGACAACCTGCGCAATCCATTATCGTGGAAGATTACGGCAGGGAACGCGAATGTAAAGCGATTAATATCGGTGCCGGTCGCAGATATGATACATCGCTTCGATGTTAAGTGATTCAAGAAATGGACGATGAACAAACACTCCGACCTACGCACCCGGTCGTCGCTGTGCACATTCGTGCGATTAATTAAAAGAATCGACAGAAGAAAGAGAAGACAAAAATATAATTATGATGTAAAAATGGTGTCAAGATGCGCAGTCACGATAGAAATATCATAACGAGAATAACTGTGTGTGTCATGAAATTCCTCTCTCTTCCCTCTCCCTTTGCCCTTTCCGCTCGTCTTTTTTTTCTCTGTTTAATAACGAAATATCATTAAAATAGTAGCAAAAGTCAGAAAATATAGGTGACGTATCGTTTATATAAAATTTTCTCTCTCTCTCTCTCTCTCTCTTTCTCTCTCTCCTTCTTGTTTTATTTAACACCGGAAAGAAAGGAAAATATTATTTTACGATTGGTTTTAAAGTATCATAGATGACTGAAATATTGCGGATATATTGCAGATAAAGCATTTATCTCGCTCGTCTTTCTATCTTAATAACCAAGCTTATAAAATAATGGACGAGTAATAAAAATACTGCTAAAGTATAGCTTACGCCTTAGAGCCTCTTTCATGCTAATTTTATTCCCATAATATAAAATTAAAAGATAATTTATATGAAACAAAGTCGTCACTATTTATAGCCGTAAAACAATTTGTCATGATATTTTATAAAAATAGACAACATGAGTATAACATTTCGCTGAAAAACCGCGCGAGGGAAATAAAGAGAGTCTGCCGAGACAAATCCCACCGAGGTTGTGAAAGCAAGCTTGCATGTAGGTGATATGCACAGCCAAATCGATTAACACCGGACTGCACGATGGTCAAAGCGACGCGCACGCGGCAAAACTATGTCATAAGCATAAATAAAATACTTCGTCGAAAGTGACTACCGGGGAGGCTCATAGACGAATCCGAATAACAACGACACGGAACGCGATCAGGCTGATACGAATAATGCCACGGTGATGAATTGCAGTCGCGAATTTCCATCTAATTACTCGCTGAAATCCGTCATATCGATCAAACCAAATATGTGCTTACGTAAACGCATTGCATCGATTTCCGATGTTGTAGAAGCTAATCAATCATTGGCACAAAATAGCACATTAGGAATTCCTTAATAACTGCTCGGAAAAGATAAAACGCGTATGGAAATAATCGGAGACGGATTCTTTGGAAGAGATACGATATATTTGCTAAAATAAATCATTATAATCTATTGTGCACTGATCTGCATGTAATCATTGTCTTAATTATATTTTCCATTGAATTTCATATAAACTAAACGCTTGTGCATCTTACCCAAGTATAACACAGGATAGTTGAACATTATCTGTTTCAATGATAAAGTGTTTATCTAAAAATAGCCAATTTCAATATTACTCGCCTAACACGATAACATTTTTATTGTTTCACGAAAGCCTTTGATATTTCTTACATACTAGCTGTGAAAGTATTAGAAAAATGAAAATGTGACAAAGCTCAAGTTTCAAATTTCATTATAAGCTTTTAAAAGCCGGATCTGAAAACTAACTCAGAGGCACTTTAAGTAATTTAATATGATTGAAACATCGACTTCCGATACTGATTTAATTTTCACGATGTTAATATAATTAGCTCTAAATATCAAATTCATATAACGAGTTTCGATAATAATAAACTGTTTCTATAATAATACATGCAACACAAACATTGCTCCGAATGCTCCAATTGTTACAATAACTAACGCGAAACTCTCACGCAATCGAAGTGGAATTTTGTAAAACAATTATGCCACGTTAACGTTAACGAAAGAGAATAATCGTAAAGGATTCGTTTCGCTTTTGCATAGATTGTAATAAAATAATTATTGATTAAGCCAACATTTTACGGGTTTTCAATCGGACCTTTCGCGTATAATATCCTAATAAGTACGCAAACTGCATTTTGCTTGACCGTACGACCATACGAGCAGCTCGGGGCCATAGGATTAAATGCCGCAGCTTATGTAACAATATATCGTACAACTGCGGACGGTGCTAACTAATTCAGGGTCGAACGAATTCGAAACTTCGTGTTCGATATTAGCCTTCAAGATGGTTACGACGATCTTTACGGTAATAATCATGGCAGTGACGACAATGTAACTGCCATTAACTCTTGATGAATATGCTATCGCAAGAAATCAATTTTTGCTTATGCGCGAAAATATTGAGAGAGGGAGAAAGAGAGAGAGAGAGAGAGAGAGAGAGAGAGAGAGAATTGCTGAATGTACTCGAAATCGATAACACAGAATATTCAACTGTTGTCGCAAATATAAATGTTTTGCGAGAATACAAACTGGAAACGCTATATATACGTTCGAGTGGCGCATAACAGGCATAATTCAGAAGTATTGGTAACGAACATATACGGGATGCAATATAATAAATTTACCGTCCCATATTCCAAGCCTGCGCATATTATTATCTCCTTGTAGTACGTGTCCTACTCTGGCAACTGCCACATCTAACAAGCGCTTACGAAACGAATACTCTCCTCGGTTAGCCGGTATTGTCACGATGACAATAATATTTATGCGAAGCGGGCAAATGGCGTAGGATGGCCCCATGCGGCAAACGTTCTCCAGCATCGTCCGGGATGCAAAGACGTAATTAAAAAAAAGAAAAAGAAAGTCACCCCTACTGAGTCTTCAAGCACAACTTTTTCGAAACTCGGCAAAAACCGCACGGACTTTTCTTTTTGTGTACGCCTTTGCATAAGTGCTCCTTCAAAGAGGAAGGTGTTCACTTGACGCGAACGATCGACGTCCTTCCACGCGCTCAAGTTGCTATCGAACGGGGGTTAAATATAAGTACGCAAGTTATATACGAGAGAGAGAGAGACAGCCTATAAGTTCGAAGAAACGTGCGCTCGAGCGGCGGTGCCGACGATAGGCGCGGCGGCTTTAAACGTCGCTGTCCCGACGCGGCGTCCAATCGCTAATCGGCGCCACGTGTGAGATATTCGCGGTACGGGTATACCGTGAAACGTACCGCGCGTTTGTGCGTGCCCTGATCTATCCGTGCCAGAAGCCCGTTATCGAGAGAGCCGGGTGCGATAAGCGTCCGCGCGGTCGCGACGAGAGGGTGATTCAGGCGTTAGAAATCGGCGCCCGGCCCTCAAGATACTCGACCCGTCGTCAGCGCGAGCTCGGCTTCGACGATCAGCGCTGATAAGAAGGCACTCCTCAGCGCGACGGCCACGTAAGCGCGATCGCGACCGTATTGGAATAAATACGAGGGGACCGCGCGATAACGCAAATAAAAATCGCAGCTCCCCGGGGGAATTCCGCGCGCTCCCCGAGCCATTTTCCTCAGTAATATCTGACGCGCGTCATCCGACTTGCGAAGGGATCCCGTGGGCGACCCGGCGTGGGCCGATCGCGCGACGTGTCACGAATCCGTCGACTCATCCGCTCACTTGCATACGCGACGGTCGGGTTATGCCTTGCGTAATTACAGTGCCGCCGCGCACGCACCTTCGTCGCACACGTTTGTCGCCCGGCGTGGCCGCGTCGAATTCTGGCGTCTGTTTGTCCATTACGGCGATCGATGTTATCGCGCGCTGATTATCGCACGGCACATTTCGCTAAATACGCGACATGATCTGCGAGGTATGGCCTTGCGTCGAGACGGAATAACGCATTGAGAGAAAGAAAGAGAGAGAGAGAGAGAGAGAGATAGAGAGCAAGTTTATTTATTGTTTTGTTAATCGATTCTGTATAAATTTATTTCGTGTCATTTATTTTGACAATGAATAATCGTCAGTTGAGTACAAAAGAGACGGGGAAATATATTATTATTGCCGATGGAGAATGAGAATATCTCGCGCGGATACAAACTCGGAGCAGAGCGATTTCCTTCGTTTCATTTATTCTGATAATGAATAATCATCAGTTTAGTAGCGACGGTGAAACGTATTATTGTCGGCAGAGACTAGCAGAGAAGGAATATCTCGCACAGATAGGAACTCGGAGTAAATTATTTCTCCGAGAAAAGGAGAGATCGCGATCTAGCCCAAAGGTGAAGCTATGTTAATGAGTCACTCCAAGACTCGCTCGCCAACGAGTCAGACGACATATCTAGTCAATCAGGAAAATCAGCCGGTGAGAAAGCGCGTATCGGAGCATATCAGTCTCCCAATCGAGAATAAGATCCCTCTCGAGGGCAGGAATTCTCGCGAACGAAGGGCGCGCGATCCGGAGGATCTCTGGCGCGCGGAGAGATCTGACAGTTGGGCTGTCACGTCGGAGGTATCGCGCGCGGACCCAGGGCGAAACCGTCGGCGACGGCGACGGCGCCGGGCGCGCTCCGTCGACAACGGGCGACGGGCGACGGCGACGGCGCGCTCTACTCGCTCGTAGTCGCACTCACCAGGTGCAGCACGGTGTTGACGACCTCCCGATTGGACACCTGTCCCACCTCGATCAGGCCGATGAGCACGGCGAACTTGAGGCTGTCGTTCATCGCCATCGCCACCACCTCCTCGGGCCGCTTGATGTCACTGAACGGCGGGCTCTTTAGGTCCGCCATCGCGACGGACGTTTTTTACGCGACCGCGACCGCGCCGCGCGTCCACACTCGCGAGGTTACCGGGGGACTACGAGTCGCTTCGCACGAGGTTACGGTCCTATCAACGGCAGCGTTTCGCCGTCACATGATAATACAACACAAATTGATCTGCCATGTTAGAAAGTGGGCACTGTTGTGAGCACTGCCAGCCGCGCCGGCCCGAATGTTCCTAGGCGGCCACACCGACGGAGGCACACCGACGCGCACGCGAGCCACGCCGGCGCTGCCGAGCGCCTCGGCGCCGCGGCGTCGCGACGGCCGCCGCGCATGTGCCGCTGCGCGCCGCGCCGCGCCGCGGAATTTACGAGCGCCCCGTCGATCGTCCACGCTGTCCGCGAGATAATGATCCGAGTCAATGTTAATTAGCCCCCTTTAGAAACGTCGGCACATTTAGCCCTTTTGAATTTTTTTAAGTGTTTAATATTGCTGATAAAGGAGAGACAATGGAATAAAGAAAAATATGATGAACAAGAAAAAGAAATGTTAAATTATGTGTGACGGCATATTTAAGTCACTTGGAATCACGGTCTATTAAAATGATTTTCTACTCTAACTCTAAAAGTTTTTCTTACGTTCATTTCTAATGTATATTTCTACCAACGCAGATTAACTTTAATCTTGGTTTAACTTACTTTCTATCCTTTTTTAGTCCTGAGAATTAGAACAAGATGAAAAATAAGTTAATCCGAGATTAAAGTTAATCTGCACTGGTAATAAAAATTGATATAACGCAGATTAATTTTAATCTCGTTTTAATTTATCCTTTATCTTTTTCTAATTCTAAGAATTAAAAGTAAGAAATTAAAATCAACTGACATTAATAAAAATTAATAAAAATAGACATTAAAAGATTCATTTATAATTCTCGTAATATTAATTATTGAATGTGTATTTATAAAATTTGTAAATCTATTAATTATTTAGTTAAAAAGTTAAATCGATCGTCATTCGCTTGTACAATTTAGAAACTTGTATTTTGTGAAATAAAGTGTTTGAAGTAAGTAAATGGCACAATTAGTATAAGTATTCATTTATATTGAAATGAAAAACAAAATAGTTAAATAATGCGGGAGGATTTGGCAGTCACGTTTTTTTGGACCAAGTCTCTCTCTCTCTCTCTCTCTCCGAGTTTTCCCTCCATTCTTTTCCTCTAAATTCCACGCTTCGGATTTCGTATTCGTCGCGAATTAATCAAGGAATAATCCTGCGTTACTGCTCGCCGACTTATCGCGGCGAGGAATCGCGGCGGCGGAATTCGCGGCGCACAAACCGAGCGTCCGATTTACGAGTTCGGGGCGTCCTTGATTAGCCGCCGGACCAGTGCTGCGCTCTAACGGCAGCATTTCGCGTCGACCGCCGCCGTCGCCGCCGTCGCCGCCGCAGCCACGAACAGTGACGCATGTATACTCCGATTTGAGGGCCGTCGTGGGTCACGGCTTCCGTCAAGAGTGCTCGACACGTTCCCGTGGCGTTCGCAGCGGAATCACAAGAAAAATGGCGACAGAGGATATTGACCGTGCTAAGGTACTACGAGAGAATTTTCTCGCTCGCGCACGCCGACTCGCCGACTTTATTGACGCGACCGACGCGGCCTCGGGATTTCGTTGGACGGCCGAGACTCGCGAGTATCCGTCGGCCTCCAATTTCATGTATTATTCCGTCGAAATGCATTCTCGTTTGATGAATTTCCGCGTAGACAATGTTTATAGAGCTTCCCTATCTCGCAAAAGCTCGATATATCTCCACAAACGGTATTCTTCTTCTCTATCTCTCTCTCTCTCTGACTTTTTATTGGAGCATTTTGACTCTTTTCTACGTATCGATGTAATTGGATATTTAAATGTGTGGAGCTAGGTGTCATATAGCCAAGGGTGTTGGCTCTCAGGCATTATAACTGTACATTGAATCAGACTTCCTTCATTGCATTCTATTTCATCCATTTATGGAGTAGGCATCACTTCCTGTCTTTCCTTCTTTCTCTCTCTCTTTCTTTTTTCTCTAAAAATTATAATGCTAATATGTAATTTATGTTATTAGATCGAAGCTATGCTACGTACACTGAAATTGTCGGGTCACGTTGGATTTGACAGTTTGCCTAGTCAATTGGTGAATAAATCAGTGCAAAATGGATTTGTGTTCAATATCCTCTGCATCGGTATGAAATGTTGACCTCACTTTTTAGCATTTTCTACCATATATTATGTCTTGTCTATATTTTGTCTTGCTGCAAAATAGTTTGCAGCAAATATTGAATTTTTATTTTTTGGATAGGTGAAACTGGACTCGGAAAATCCACGCTTATGGATTCCCTTTTTAATACGAGTTTCGAATCTAGTCCTAGTCCCCATAATTTGTCATCTGTAAAACTTAAGGCACATACCTATGAATTGCAAGAGAGCAATGTTAGATTGAAATTGACCATTGTTGATACTGTCGGCTATGGAGATCAAATCAACAAGGAAGACAGCTTTAAGGCAGTCGTCGACTATATAGATGCGCAGTTTGAAGCTTATTTGCAAGAAGAGTTAAAAATCAAACGCAATCTGGCAACTTATCATGATAGTCGCATCCATATCTGCCTTTATTTTATATGTCCTACTGGTCATGGGTAAGCATGCATTTATATGTTCTAAATTAACTTACTAATGACTTATGAGAATTGCTGTATATAATTTAATTTATTCTTTCAGCTTGAAATCTATTGATCTAGTATGCATGAAAAAACTGGACACCAAAGTTAACATCATTCCAATTATTGCTAAAGCAGATACCATATCAAAGACTGAGTTACATAAATTTAAGGTAAGGCATCTTTGCTGAAATTATTTTTATTTATTCTATATGCATGTGTTATCACAATTTTATTTGTTGTAATATCTGTATTTTTCAGAGCAAAATAATATCCGAGTTACAAAACAATGGAATACATATTTATCAGTTTCCAACCGACGATGAAAGCGTTACGGAGATAAATTCTACCATGAACACTCATGTACCGTTTGCCGTCGTTGGCAGTACCGATTTCGTTCGCATGGGCAATAAAATGATGCGTTCTCGTCAATATCCGTGGGGTACAGTTCAAGGTAAGATTTGTGAATTTCTCCCTTCGTTATTTATATTTGAAGAAAAGAATTGAAAACATCAAATATTCTTCACATTACAGTCGAAAATGAAGCTCATTGCGATTTCGTAAAACTACGTGAAATGCTGATAAGTACTAATATGGAAGATATGCGTGAGAAAACACATTGCCGCCACTATGAACTTTATCGAAAAAAGAGATTGGAGCAGGTATGATTCATTGTCTCTGTTAGAAATTTTACGAAAGTTATCTTTTTTTCTAAGGTTTCTCGTAAACTTTCAGATGGGTTTTAGTGATGTTGACAGCGACAACAAACCTGTAAGTTTTCAACAGACATGCGAAGCGAAGAGATCCATTCACTTGCAAGAATTGCAACAAAAAGAAGATGAGATGCGACAGATGTTTGTCGCTCGTGTAAAAGAAAAAGAAGCTGAATTGAAAGAGGCAGAGAAAGAGGTAATCACGTTTTTAAGTATATTTATATAAATCTCAAATCACTGTGTTTATTATTTTATTGTAGTTGTTAATTGTTACTAAAATTTTTGATTTTTTTAAATACATAGCTCCACAGTAAATTCGATAAGTTGAAGAAAGATCATACTGAAGAAAAGAAGAAGTTGGAAGACAGTCGTAAGAAACTTGAGGATGATATAATGGAATTCAATAGACGAAAAGTGCAGTTTGCGCAGCAACCCCAACATCACACGTTGACGTTAGGCAAAAGCAAAAAAAAGTAAAACATTTAATCATGACAATTTTATACCATTTGCATTTGACCATGCATTTTAATTGCATTATACAATAATAGTATTATTATTTTAACAATATATCTGCATACCTGATATTATATCTCGTTTTATTTCATTATAGTACATTTTATAAATATGCATATATATTCCGTATATATTAGATATATATATACCAAAAATTTTTCTAGAGCTGTACTTTAAGTCGCATATGTTTCGTATTATCTAGCAGTAATTCCAATGACAAATGATGTTTAACCAAACATATTTTTAAATTAATTTGTAATGAATTTGATTTTATACGAAATATATGTTTAGTATGCAAATAAAATATCCCCTTCCTTTTTCATTAATTAGCAATTCAAAATAGTTTTACAATGACAGTGTCATAATGAAAGCTTTTTATAACAATAAAGATAATAAAGCAAATAATTATAGGATAACTGTCAGGAAACAATACAGTTCCTTTTCAATTTGATTTAATAAATGCTCGATTAGGGTATCATGTATGTACAGTGTCAATCCAAATGGAGTTAATTTCATTTCTGGAATCATAAGATTATTCAGGAAAAGGTAATATTATTTGGAAATTGATATTGGGATACAAAAAATGCGTAGTGATTTGCTAGTTGTAAAATTTTCAGAAACATCTTACTGTCAGATATTTTATTGTTCAACAAAATATAACAATCGACAATAGTTTTGAACTTAATTGAATAGATTAAGATAATGCTGCATATAATATATTCTGCATATTAGACAAAATCTTAAAATTTGCGAAAGCCTAGTGCAGTTA